>VDFB02157537.1:0-35050 GCA_007258455.2 Sequoia sempervirens | reverse complement strand
TCTATCTACCTAACATCACATATCAATGACTCATATCAAGTGTTACATCAATCTATCAGCATGTCCAATCAATCTACTCTATCATCATTTACTATTTGTTTTTCTTTTCAGGAAAGCAAATTTATCAACACTCATCATTTTCTATTTGTTTTTCTATCATAGAAAGCAAATCAATTACAACATCTACTCTTTGTTTTTCAATCGCGAGAAGCAAAGTTATCAAATTCCAATCAATCAATTACAACATCTACTCTTTGTTTTTCAATCGCGAGAAGCAAAGTTATCAAATTCCAATCAATCAATTACACCATCTACTCTTTGTTTTTCAATCGCGAGAAGCAAAGTTATCAAATTCAAATCAATCAATTACACATCTACTCTTTGTTTTTCAATCGCGAGAAGCAAAGTTATCAAATTCAAATCAATCAATCACTCATCTCCTCTTTGTTTTTCAATCGCGGAAAGCAAAGTTATCAGTTCTCTATTCAATTTTCTATCCTATCAACATGATGATCCGACAATTTATCTATCTATTGACTAAAGAAGCAATTTTAATCATCATTTTTCATCACACAAGCATTTTGCAACTTTTTCCCTAAAAGCGCAATTTTGTCGCTATTATGTGCAAAAACCCCATATGCGCTAAAAATTTTCTCCTATGCGCTAGACTGTTTACCCAATGCGCTAAAACCCTGAATGCGCAACTCTGTTTCCTTAATGCGCTACTTTAACTACCTGATGCACAACTTTAGCACTTTTGGGCAAAACCCTAAATGTGCCATTCTGTGCCCTAGATGCGCTAAAATACCTACCTAGCCGATTTCGCCCTAAATGCGCAACTCTATCTGTCGAATGCGCTAACAGATCAATTTTTGTTCTATTCCTAGATGCGCTAAGGAATTTCCTAGATGCGCTAGTAGAATTATCGAATGCGCTATAACTATTCCTAAATGCGCTAAAATGTTCAAAAAAAATTTTAATCCGACTTAAAACGATTCAAATTCGATCTAAAAAAATTAAAAATTGACAACATAGAGGGTTCGAATCACTCACCGGTGGTCCATACGCCGGTGGTCTCTGATATCGTCGCGCCCGCTCGAACCTATGTCGTGCACAGGGATCACCATCTCGCCAAGTCACTCTCAGAGCTCGAATTTTACTGTAGCAGCAAGGTGAAAATGACACTTCATTTTACCCCTTTTACCTTATAAGGGTCCTTTTAGGGTGGGCATTAGTGGCATTTTCCATTTTTCAACCTCTTTTTCACTGGGGCATCGACCACATCATCTATCGGGAGTTAAATCACTGTTCCCCAATCCTTATCAACTTCTTCTTCCGTGATTTATCTCCTGAGGGGGCATCATCGACATCAAAAATTGGAAACATATCAGGGGCAAATTTTTTTTTATTTTCTTTGAAGTAATATGTTTCACACATCACTTCAAAGAGGGGCAAAATGTATATGCATAAAAATGGTCATGTCTATAATCCTGGCAATTAATTAAATATTTATTATTTAATTAATTTTTCTAAAAGTCCTCTACATATGATTAAATTTAATTAATATAATTATATTGTTCATTCATCTTATTCTTCTTTCCTAATTAAATAAATTTACTTTATTTAATTATTTTCACATGTCCACTTAATTAATTAAATAAATACATTCTATTTATTTAAATTAATTATCACTGTTTGAATTTAAATTAAATCTTTTGATTTAATTAAGTTTAAATATTTCCCCTTTCTTCTATTTTAATTCTTCTTCTAATTAATTAAATGTTTCATTTAATTAATTTCATAAAAGTGATTTAATTAAATAGATCTTATTTAATTAAAAATATCTTATGATTTCTTTCTAAATCCAAAATTAGGTATTTTAACCTAATTGTGCAATCTTCTCATATCATAATTAAATATTTTATTTAATTATGAGATATTCTGCTTTTTTTCAATAAAACTGATTAAAGCTCTTTTCTCACCACAAGTTTTCTTCTGCTTTTAAAAGCTTAATTAAATATTTTATTTAATTAAGAAAAGTTGAATGTCCTCCACAAATAAATAATTGATTTTTTTAATTAATTATTTATCAGCTTTTAATCTTTCTTTTATTCTTATCTTCCCTTCTTTTTCCTCTTTCATAATAAAATAGAAAAATCTGATTTTAGGGTTCTTCTATCCTCTCCTTCAGTTTCATCTTTCTTCAACCATTCTGCCAGGAATTATCACAACCATTGATCATATCAGCCAATCAAAATCATTTGAAAAATCTATAAATACCTGTGTGAATCCAAGCATTGGTAATAGGCAATTAAGTAGAATTCATGCACTTAGTTCATTCAATCATTTTAATTTCAAGTTTATCACCATCATCATAGCTTAATCTTGCATATCATATCAAAATCTCGTTCTTTAGAAAGACAGTTTGTTGAGCCTAGCCATACAATCTGAAAACACAAGGCTGGAATCTACAAAAACACTAAAGATAGAGGACAATAGGACGATAATGGAAGCAGAATAGAGTTTGCACTTCTTTACTCCTTTTATATTCTGCTTTATTAAATGTCTTATTGGTGTGTTTGAATATTTCATTTAAATTCCTTTATGCACTTATTTTTCATACACACACATTCAAATTTGCATTATTCCATAAACCCTTAACAACCACTTAAACTCTTATTATGCATTATAAAAATGTAAACATGAGAAACAATAATGAAAACACATCCAAACACATGAGAATGCTAGATTTACATGGAAAACCCAAGAAGGGAAAAACTACTATGGTTATTAGCTCACAATATAAAGTAATTGCAATATTGAATATAATAGACTCACTATTGGAGGGCTCACTACCCAAAGAAAGAAGGGCTTACTCCTAGATAACATAAAAGAAGAAAAGAATAATGTTGCAATGAGAAATCCATCTCAATGCAAAAGAAAAGTCCACAACAACATCACCAACATGTTCATAGCCTTTCTGAAGATTGTAGACACCTTTTTCTCATTGCTTCAAGTACTCTAATTCATTAAATCTCACACTACATTTCACAAATTCACACTACACAACTTGAGATTTGCATCACACTCACTACACACAAATCCTCCATCAACATAACACTTATTTATACCTTCTTCAAACTTAAAATTAGTCTCCAAGGTTGACTATGCATCTCAACCATGTAAATCCAAATTAGGTTGGCACCAAAACATTCTCATGATGGAAAGAAATGAAGGAAAACCACAACAAACCTTAACTCAGACCTAAATCCACTCATACATTCAATGACATGCTTCCACAATCACCAAAGAAAATCCACAATTAGTTTAAATTCCCAAGGTTAGTCGAACCCATGTAAATGCCATTAAATAATTAAGTGCACACTTCCATTGATCTTGATACAACTCACGAACAACCAATATCACTTGAACAAAATATAGAATATTCCATAAAACACACTGAAATCTAATAAATTCCTTTGCAACAAGTTTCACCTGAAGAAAAAACTCATCCTATACACCTTGTTAACCTTTTATATACTATAACTCAAGATACTAACTTGTGGAGCACCAAACCATGAGAAACTTCAACTAAAGGTAGATATGAACCTTACCAACACACTTCTAGAATTGTAAGACTAGAAAAATAAATCTATAGAGAAATGTAGAGAAAAACCATTTCTCCCATACATCACCACAAGACATATTTCACACATTGGTCAACACAACTTTCTTTGTGCAATGATCTAGACCAATAAACTTTGGAGGTAACACTTATGAATACTTCTTATCAACATATCTAATTCACACAAGAAGATCTTCAACATATAAGAAATGCAAAGAAAAACTAGAACACTACTCTATATGCCAAAACACCACTCAACCACAATCTTTCTTCTTTTATTCAATTTTTCTAAAAGCACTTGGAAACCAAGCAACCAAAGCACATTATCATTATCTTCAACACTTCCTCAACACCACAACACATAAATATAACCAACCAACTCAATAGAAGCTTATCAAAGCAACACTAGAAGTTGACACTAGTAACACTTACTAATGATAGCATAATAAAACTACTCAAAGAATTATTATAAGCTCTCAATCATCAATTGACTTCCAATAGTCACCAATAGTATGAAATAGTTGACATTAATGATAACACAAAATAAGCATTTTGACATGAATGAAAACACCAATATAATCCTGTTGACATCAATGACCACACCAACTACTCATGCTCATACTTGTAATAATCTCCCCCTTTGTCATTGATGGAAACACATGATGTGAAAACCCACCAATAAAAAAAATAATAGATTTGATCACCAACACATCGATCCATACCAAATCTTTATCTTTCCCACTTTTACGTCCTCTCCCGCTTTAGCTTACTACTCTCCCTTTTCACACTATTCCCTCCCCCTTTCTCAATTGATCCTTTTTCACATTACTTTCTCTCCTCCTTTGACATCAATGGAAAATGATAACACATCTCTCACACTCTCCCATTTTAACATTAATCGTATTTGTAACTTCTCAGCATCTTTTCCTTTTTACTACTCTGCATACTCCCCTTAGGAGCACACAAAAATTTTTACCAACCAACAACCACTTCACATATCCTTTGACACAGATGACAAAGGACAACACCAACCTGCACCAACACTTACACCCCCTAATTAAAATAACCAAGAATGTCACTACCTACTCCCCTTGAGAGGTAGCCACCAACATCAGTCTAGAACAAGGAATGAATCTTGAGATCCACTTGACTAATGCATATTGTTATGCATCTAGTTCAAAGGAGGGGTAATAACCACTAAATTCTCCTAGAGATACTGAAAAGTATCCTTAGGAAGATCCTTAGTAAATATATCAATAATTTGATCCTTTGTGGGCACATACTCTAGCTTCACCAAATTATGTACAACCTTCTCTTTAAAAAAGTGATATTGGATTGAGATATGTTTTAGTCTTGAGTTCATTACCAAATTGTTTAAAATGTTAATAGCACTTGTATTGTCACAGAATATAAAAATTGGTTCATCATATACAACTCTGATATCATTTAAGGTTTTGCCACATCCACAACACCTGTGTGCAACAAGATGTTTCTACAATGTATTCTACCTTTGTAGTAGATAAGAAAATTGAATCTTGTTTCTTGCTTAGCCAAGACACCAATCTGCATCCAAGAAAGAATTCCCCACCACTTGTACTTTTCCTATCATCTACACAACCTTCCCAATCTACATCTATATAAGAACTTAGAGAGAAATCATTATCATTTGGATACCACAAACCATGTTTTGGAGTGCCCTTCAAATATCTAAATATTCTCTTCATTGCTACAACATGTAATCTCTAGAATATTTTTGAAATATAGCCACAATACTAATTGCATGCATGATATTTCATCTAGTAGCAATTAGTGTTGAGTGGTATCACAACACTCCCCATTTTTCCCTTTTGTAAAATGTGGACCCCCCTTTTTTTTCCTTTTTTTCCTTTTTCTTTCACTTGCTTTGGCTTGGTTCGATGGGTTGGTTGATTGCAGGTTTCACTTTTTTTAGTTCTACTAGAATTTGTTTTAATCATTATTCTTTCCCAGATTCGGTGTTTCTGTCTTTTCATGAAGTTTTAATATTTTACCAGAAATCAAAATCCCAGAGTTGTTGTGGTTGCATCAAAGAAAGTTGTATCTTTAGTCGATCCTAGCCCCGCCCAGTAAGACATCAAGAAAAATTTTTGATCCCGGTGATCCTTTTTTTATTGGATCTTGATTATTGTTGTTTCATTGTCTTTAGTTGGAACTTGGAAAGTGGAGGTCCTATTATGAAATGTTTTGATTATTTTTGAGGTCTTGTTGAACTTAGTTTCTGGTCTCTTCTTCATTCTAGTTTTCTTTAAAGCTTGGAGGTAAGTATCCCAATCCCCAATATTTTTTTCAAAATTTGGTACCAGAAGTTTTAATCCCAATGATCATAATTGATCACATATTTTGAAGGATTTTTCCTCACAAAAATTAAAGTGACACCAGAGTGCCACATAAGATCTTTGCACCATCTTTCTCCTCTAGTAGTGAGCCCACACAGAAACCTAGGCATTCATATTTTAAACCCTAATTCATAATGATTACACCTTTATTCGAGAAATTAATGCATTATAATAGGTAATTAATGAAGGAAATGAACTACACATGTACTTGGCATCACCTCAAGCATGCAATTGCTTTTACAACACTCCACTTCAGGTCATGCTGCAAATTTGCAAAGGACATTGAACAAACAATATATTACTAGCACATAAGGAAAGGTAAATTTTGAGAAACTAAGAACACAACTACCAAGGGTTTTGGAGCCTAATTCTGAAGATATTTTCATCATCAACTAGAACCAGGTATGTTTTGAATAACCCAAATTTTGTTAATCATTTTCACACATGAAAATCTCGAAAATGGTATTTCCCTTTGAAAATTAAAATTTTGATTTATTTTTTATTTGAATTTAACCGAAAGGTGAATTGAACTTTTTATAAATTTGTAACAAAATTTGGTTAAATTTAACCCTAACTTGCACACAAGACACACATTTGAAAATACAGAAAACACCAACAAAAATGAGTACTTCTGAAGCAAAGATAGAAGATGAATTTAAATACCACATTTCACAATCCATACCAATTGGCGTGGTAGTTACAAATACTCATCTGAGGTGGACTTCGGATGTTGAAATTCACAATCATGTAAGAGAAGAAAATGCTTCTCAATGTGTCAGAAATTATGTTATAGAAAATGGGTTATTTTTAGTAGGAGGGTTTTTTCCAGCAATGGAGGCCCCTAAATTGGTCATGGAATGTATAAATCATTATGACCCAAAGAAAAGAATTATTGAGGAGGGAAGAACTTATGTAGATCTCTCTAAGAAAGGAATTACATACACATTTGGGCTCCCTATATTCACTCAGATGTACAAAATTGATTTGATGGTAAAGGCCAAAACTTATCAAAATGCTAAGGAGTGCAATAGAGAAATTATTAGTACTCAATGCTGCCAAGAGTAGATTAAAAAGCATGCCAAAGTAATTCTAAGGTCTATGTTCAAATAATATGTTCAAGATGTTATAGCTATGCTAAGTATGATAGCAAGGTTATGAGATGCTAGTAAATTTGAACCTTGGATGTTTGTAATAATATCCAGACTGATGGAAAGTCTCGTGCAAATTTATTGGGGAAATTTTATAAGTGACAGATTGCATGAACAGATAAAGGAATTTCCCAAAACCAACTATTTTTATATGTATTCATATGAGATTTATTCAAGTACCATCAGCTCAAGTAAATAAGGGTTGATAAAGATTGGAACTTTGGGAAAAGAAGTAGGAAATAGGTTAATATATGCTCATTTACCTCAAATCACTATCCATGGATACAAAGAGCATTACATTAAAGTTAATGATGTGTTTTCCATGAAGCTGGCTAGAACAATGGAAGGTGACAAAGGCAAAATATTGTCCTTGGAAGCACAAAGTGTTATTAGACCAATGGGAGGATGGTACATTTAGTTCCCCACTTATTCCTATATTAGAATGGAAGGGTTTGATGGAAATCCTTTCATGCTACCTAGGTATCCTAAAGAAAAAATTGTGTTACTAGAATTGGTGAGATAGTTAAAGCCATCTCAACCTCTTTACAGCCATGCTCGTAAGAAGGCTTCTTTCAGATTTCCTATTATGATAGGGAATTATAAATGTAGTGCAATTAGGATAGTTGACTTGTGTGAAGAAGAATTGAGAACATATAAATTTGAATATTTCCCACTCTAGAGGATGTATTATGATCCTAAAGAGAATATTGCCAAGAACATGGCTGGTTATCATGCTCATGTCCAACATCTAGAGGATTATTGGCTAAATTGTGAAGACGAGCACATAGTAAGGAAAAAAGAAAGAAATATTGTCACTAAAATCTGATCAGATTCTTATGCTTCATGATATCCTAGATCAATTAGAAAAAGATGATGGTCAAGTGTTGAGTAAAAATTACAATGAAGATAGAGTGTATGATGAACCTATCCTAGACCCAAACTACAATGGTGAAGAAATGACATCAATTGAAGAATTCTCTACACCAGTTCTGTTAAATACTCAACATTAAATAAATGATATTTGTAAATTTTTAAGAGAAAAAGGAATTGAACCCACTTACTCACAAGATAAAAGAAGAAAACAAAGAAATGAAACTGCATTTGAGAGTGGAGAACCTACTAAGAAGAAGAGGAAGACTAGTAAGATGGATACTGGCTAGTATGAAATAAGCATTGGGAGGAACTCCTATGGTTTTGGAAGAAATTTCTAAGGAAGATGAAGCTAGAATTAAAGAACAAATGGATAAATGGGGTGCCATGTGGGAAAAATTAAAATAAAATAATTCTAAGGATAAACTCATGGTACAACCAATCGTAGCAGAAATATTAGACACAAGGTCCATTCCTATAAATGTTGAAGAATAAGAATTTATACAAGGGACACATGCTTTAGAAGCTAGGAACCTTGATGTCCTTGAGAGGGAAACAAGGGAGACAGTAGGGTAGGATCTTATTGATGAAACAACTATTGAAGATACCTTTGATTCCTGATATTTTCTTGGGAACAATCCAAATGATAATGAACAATTGCAGGTCTTTGAAAAATTAGAGGAAGGATGGGTTGAAGTTGAAAATGAAGAAGCTACATAGGTTTCAGGTGATAAAGTTTAAAATGAAGAAAATATTGATGTAGCAGGTTACAAGGAAATTGGCATCCAAGAAACTAATGTTGAATATTTGGATAGATAGGAAAATATAAGTCTTCAAATAGAGGAGACCATGTCAAACCCCATAATATTGAATCTATGCTATAAATTGTTGAAGAGATTCCTATTTTAGAGGATGCAACAAATAAAATTGAAGTAAGAGAAGAAGTTCGTGAATCAAGTAAAAACTACAAACAAATAAATGTTGCAGAGGTAGAGCATGATGAGGATGCACCTGATTGGTTGATCAAGGAATTGGCTTCTCCAATGGAAGTAGAAGTAGTGCCTTTGGATCTTAATAGTTTTATAGAAGTAGATACTCTAAATCCTAGGCGTAGAGATAAAGTGACTACATGTTATATAGTAAAATGTAGATGGAGACAAAACTATCCATATAGCTACTCCAATAGCTAACAAAAATAGGCACGAGATAACACCTAAGGAGTACAAGATAACAAGTATCGATCTTGGAAACTCATCTTAGAGACAAGAGCTAGAAGAAATAAAGATTAATTTAGATGCAACAGTTGCTAGGGTGTAGAAGAATAAAAAGAATAAAAGAGAGTTGAAAGAACTGATTGCTAACTTGGAAAATTTTATAAAGTCATTAACCCTATCTGGTCAAGCACAAACTGAATTGCCCAAAAATATAGTAATAATGTCACAAGAATAAGTGGATGCTATTGCAACAATTTTCCATAAAATGAATGTATTTGAAGAATGGATTGAGTATTGGGTGAGACAAGGAGAATAATCTATTATAGAAGTGATAGGGAAATATAAGGAAGCATACCATTAGTTTGAGAAATCTAGAAGATTTAAAGGAGAATGTAGGTTTTTCCATGAATAGGTTGATGCAGAAAGGTGAGATGTTGAAACTCTCATGCAAATGGATATCCAAGAATTGATAAGAGAAAACATAATTTTAGAACAAGAAGTTCCATTTCCTGAAAAATGGAATAAATAGTTGAAATGGGAAGGTGACATGTTGACACAATGTATAGAAGGTTTTGAAAAGGTCACTGATAAATTTAGTAAGCTGCTTGATAAAAATCAAGATTTCATTGAAATATTAACACGTCAAGATTGTGATCGTTAGACACTAGGAAAGGAGGGTAAAGAAGTGAAAGCTTTCAAAAAATGGATTGAAAGGATAAATAAAGACCCTATTCAGTTGTTAACTTGGGAGGTCATTGATGAAATCATATGATGCAGGAAGACTATAGCCAAATATGAAATAGAGAAAGTATAAAGGAATGCTAATATTCTCCAAATATCAAAAGAATAAACTAGGTTCAATTTCACTTAGAAGGTAATATAAGGAATTTAAAAGGAGTGTATGCATCAAATATCAAATACTTTTTGAGAATATCAGCTAAAGAAAAGTGAAGAAAAGATCTCGGAACCCAAGCCCTAAATGATAGAAGGAAGTACCAGATATTAGATACCAAAAGTGTCATAGGAATATTTTTGTTACAATTGATTTTTGCTAGATGTTCCCAGTCCCAGTGAATTTTTCCTATCTGGTATTCTAAAGGATGCCGATAACCTTGATTTAAGTGGAGTATTGTGTACCAAAGTTTGAAAGTGAAAAGTGTTGTTGTTGAGGAAGTCAAAGCTTTGACTTTGTCTAGAAGATTCTAAAAATAGTTGGCTTATGCCAATGCTACATTTTGATTTTTGATTTTTGATTTCTTGGATAAAATTCAAGTTTGAAAATTTGAGGCCTTGTTCCTATAAAAGGCTGTTTACTACTTTATTTTATTTTAAGTTCAACACTTGTGGATGTTGAAAGAGCAAAAATTTCTCTATGTTTTGTTCTTTCTTCCTATTTTCTGAATCATTTCGGTCTAAAAACTTGTATGCACATAGAAATTAATCAATATCAGAGCCAATTTGATAGCTACCTATCTCATGAATCTTTGTAGTTGTTTTTTTTAGTTCATCTCAACAAGAATGTGTGCTACGCTATTTAAGGGTGCATGCAAAACCTACTCAGTGTCCAAACTAAAACCAAGCTCTCTTTAAAAGCTCGTACCATTTTATATGTAGCTATGAAGCAATCTAGTGAAGTATAAAGTGGTTTTATTTTATTTGATTAACTCTTTGGGGAATATGTGGAGAATAACTAAGAGAAATTTTAATTTTTCAATATTTTTTATTCTTTATTTTAGAATAGATGTTTAAATTCTTGAAAATGTTCCAAGAAATAGATGAATGGATGGAATTTTATTGAAAATGTTTCATTTTATATGAAATTATTGAATGCTTAAAGCTAAATTTACTTAAGTGATAGCAAAATTTGTGGATGTTCATGAAAAAATATTTCAAAATCGTTCAATTTCATGATGTTATTTTATGATTAAATTGGAAATTTTTGTGTAGAATGCTTATGATTCTTAATGAAACTAGAAATAGCCATATTCCTTTTGATATTAACACCAATATCACATCATACACTAAAGTGAACCTAGTATAGTCAAGACCTGACTACCAGAGACTTAGGATTGAATTGAGACAACCTTTTCATATTAGGACAGATTCCTCTTTTAGGTTGTCTTTGTTCTAGATCTTTCAAGAAGGATAGGATCTTCATGGTTTGCCTATGAGGAATTTATCTACACTATTGTTGCGAGTGACATCATCATCAATAGGAACTAGTGCTAGAAGAAGGGCCTTATTGTTGTTCTTTTGGTTTTGTTAAGCTTTAAACTAGATTTTTGTAGAGTCACTAGATCTTGATTTGGAAATCCTCGTGTGAGTTTAGTCGAACTTAGTGGTCGAACATCATCTAGAACTCAAAAGTATTGAAGTACAAGTGTAAATTCTCAAAATAAACCTTCTGTAACACCACCACCGCCCCCCATAGCAATGGATTTCTTCAATGTAGATTCACTTACTCAATTTGTTGTCTACAATGATTTACCAATTTTTTTTGATAAGTTGTGTCCTAAATATTATCTTCATAAAGATGTAGAGGAACAAATTAGTATATTTAAGGATACATATTTTAGAGAGAGAATTCAACATGAAGATTTCATATATAGGTTGTTCCCATACACCTTAAGTGATGAATTTTACCAATGGTATATCAACCTACATCATTATTTTATCAAATCATGGCAAGATTTGGAAAGTCAATTTTTGGCCAAATTTAGAACACTAGTTGACCTTGCTTTGTTATATCATCAATTTTCTCAAATCAAGATGTTTGAAGGAGAACCTATAACTACTTTTAATGATAGATTTCAAAAGGCTTATTCTGGGCTACAAGCACCTTATGTAGAGGATAATTTGTCCACTATTGTAGTTTATTATATGACAGTAGATCCTTTAATTGCTATGTTTGTAAAGAAAATGGAAATTCCTCCTACTACTCTACCTGAAGCCTATGCCAAAGCTATAAGTGTAAATTTAGAAATAAAACACCTCAAAAATGGGTCATCTACAAATGGAAAAATTGGATTGAATAATTATGCTATCCCAAGTGTAAATGGAGTACCTTTGAATCACCCTATGACTCCTAATGTTTATCCTTCAATGGTCTAGAATGGGACATTTCCTTAGAAAACCTTTTATCAACAAGGAAATAGTCAAGCTTTACTCCCTCACCCTGGCTTGGCTATTACAAAGCTACATCCTAACATAAATTCTTTTTTCTCACAAACTCAAGAAAATTAGAATGTTGAAATTTTACAGGAAAAGGAAGACATGAAAGAAATCATAACTCAACTCAAAATATTAACCACAGAGGTTACACAACTAAGAGATCAAAACTTTTATGCTCAAAATAACAACCAAAATTCTTAAAATCTAGTGTACAATGCTCCCAAACCACCTAGACCTTGGAATACACAACCAAAAAATGGACAAGTATCAAAATTTTTGGATAACACTAATCCTTATGATGAAAGATCCATGTCAAAAGTGAATTTAGTTGATCTTGCGATGAATAATTGGTGTAGAATTCATAATACAAACACTCATGCTAAAGTAGATTGTTCATAGTTTAAAATTGCTTGAGATATTTTTCTAGCTGCTACACATTATAATAAATACTGTGACTCTCATCCTCCCAAAGGAAATGAGTTGGTTTCAGTAGGATATGATTCTACTTTAGTTTTTGAAAGTTATGAATGTGTTAAGCCACCTATTGTTGTCGTAAGTTACACTCATGAATACGAAGGAGATAATTAAAAAATGACTTTAGAAACATATACGTTTCCTTATCAAGATGAAAACAAATCTCATGAAGAAGTTGATGAAATTTATACTTTTCAATAGTATCAAAAAGGACATAATTATAACCTAAGAAGCAATACCAATGGTGGAAGTAAATTCCATGGACCATTATCTATGTCAATTCTTCCTAACAACTTTAATACTCCACCTGATGAGAAATCAAACAATAATCTAGGGTTACTTAAGGTAGCCTCTCATTATAATTCATCAAATGCTTCACGAAGTGAAAAAGTAGATTCTGCTGACCAAAACAATTTGACTAATTATCTAGTGGAAGAAATAAAAAAGGTAAAGATCAACCTTTCTTTATCAAAATTGCTCAAAACACTTGTGATTAGGAAAGCTTTCTTAAATACTCTAGAAGATCTTCCAAAAGAAGGAAAATTTAAGGAATCTTAGGTGAAAGATCATTATGCTAAGGAAAAAGATAAGAATATCATTCCTATAGCGGATGTGCAAGTAGCCTTTTACAAAGTAAAATTGGAATCCTTGCCATTTTTACTCACATTGAGAATATTTGGTAAAAATCTTCATAATGGCTTAGTAGACTTTGGAGCATCTACTAATGTGATTCCTTTGTCTATATGTCAGATGCTAGGATAAACTATGGAAATTTATTTAAAGAAAGTTACTCAACTTGATAAAACTAAAGTAAATGTAGTTGAAGAGTTGACTAATATTCACATGCAATTAGCGTAAGATCCTAGGATTCAATATTATATAGACATTCAAGTTGTCGAGATCCTTGATACTTACGGTATGTTATTGAGCAAATATTGGTCTAAAAATTTGAATGGATATACGACTACCGATTTCTCACATATGTGGCTATCATGGAAAGGATTTCCTAATCAAATTAGAATTAAGAGAGAACCAAGTATGAAATACATGATCAATAATTACAATCATAAAAATGAAGATCAATATATTGATGTAGAAGCAAGAGTTTATAAAATATAAAGTTCGGGAGTTAAAATAGAAAAATTATTTACATATAATGCTAAAAAACCTAATCAGCTAACTCTTGGGACAAATGTTTTAATTGAATCAAATTATGATTCTTTCAAAGATGAAAATAGTCCTTATGATAAAATTTGGAAGAATATTGTTACAAATGCTCAAAAGAGTGATAAAATTGAAATTTCACTAAATTTTTTGTTACTGCAAGATTAGTGTAGGTTACACAATGCTGCACATTTGAAATATAATTGCAGGATGTGTCTAGAATAATTCATAGGATCAAAAACCAGTACTATTTAAAACATGACAAGATCAAAAGGTCTGAAGCAAAAATAAATAAATAAATATAGAATTCAAGTTACATAGACCAAAAAAGCTAATTTGACGGTACCAAAGAATGGTAAGTTACAAACTATAGATGATCAAGCCTGGATTCTTAAATTTGATGGATCCAAATTGAAACAAGGAGTTGGAACTAGAATTGAACCCATTAGCCTGCAAGGTAAATATTTTCTTGTTGCTTAGCGATTACAAATTCAATGTACTAATAGCATGGAAAAATACGAAGCCCTTATACATGGCTTGATCCTCGCAATCAAGAAAAAAGTCAGAATTCTCAAATTTTTTGGTGACTTTGAATTAGTAGTTAAGAAAGTTTGAAAGTAGTACATTTTTCACTACAAGTGATTGTCTAATTACCAACATAGAGTGTGGGACCTGATAGAATATTTTGATGCATTCAACATCACTCACATTCCAAGAAGATTCAATCAAAGGGTTGATGCTTTGGCTACTACTTCCAATACTTTAGAACCTTTAAATGCCTCAGATTTGAAGAGATTCATAGTTGAGATGGTATAATTACATTTGGTTCTCAATAATGTTGCAAATTTGTAGGTGTTTAAAGACAATCAACATATACTAGAATTCATCACTAACTCTGGTATCTTCAAAGCATAAATAATTGAAGAGATAGATCATCTTGATGGTAAGATTCAAGATGAAGAACTAGCTCAAATTAAAGATAATAATATTGTGAAAGGAATAATTGAGTTAGAAATATTGTTTGACATTGATCAAATAATTAGATAGAAATATTTTCCCTGGAGTCATGGGGGACAATCTGAGTTATACAATTTGCATACTAAAGAAGATCCTAAGAATGTGCTCATTGGAAAGGTTTGCACTAGAGAAGAAAAAAGAAATATCACTAAGGCACTTAAAGATTACTGGAAGGTTATAGCATGGACATATGAAGATATGAAAACCTATCATACTTCTATCATCATGTATACAATACCATTAAATCCTGATGCAAATCATTTCCCATAGAAGCAACATCTAGTAAATGCACTTTTAGAGTCATTAATTAAAAAGGAGGTAAAAAAAATTATCAGCTAAAATAATTTTTCCTATCAAATAGTCTACTTGGGTGGCAAACCTAGTTCCCATAAGGAAGAAGAATGGAGATATACAATTATGTGTTGATTTCCAAAATATCAACAAGGCATCTGAGAAAGATAATTATCCACACCCTCACTAGAAGAAGTGCTACAAATAGTCAATGGTTCACAGATGATGATAGAATATTTTGATGCATTCAACATCACTCACATTCCAAGAAGATTTAAATCGTGGGTTGATGCTTTGGCTACTACTTCCAGTACTTTAGAACCTTTAGATGCCCCCTGATTTGAAGAGATTCACAATTGAGATGGTGCCAATCACCTTCAGTTCCTCAATAATGTTGCAAATTTGTAGGTGTTTAAAGATGACTGGCATATACTGGAATTCATCACTAACTCCGATATCTTTGAAGCACAAATAATTGAAGAGATAGATCATCCTGATGGTGAGATTCAAGATGAAGAACTAGCTCAAATCAAAGATAATAATATTTTGAAAGGAATATTGAGTTAGAAAGATTGTTTGACCTTGATCAAATAATCAGACAAAAGGATTTTCCCTAGAGTGATGAGGGACAATCTGAGTTAGACAATTTGCATACTAAAGAAGATCCTAAGAATTTTTTCATAGGAAAGGTTTGCACTAAAGAAGAAAAGATAAATATTGCTCAAAAACTTAAAGATTACTAGAAGGTTATAGCATGGACATATGAAGATCTGAAAACCTATGAGACTTCCATCATCACACATACAATACCATTAAAGCCTAATGCAAAGCCTTTTTGATAGAAACAACGTCCAGTAAATGCACTTTTAGAGCCATTAATTCAAAAGGAATTCCAAAATCTTTTATCAGCTAAAATAATTTTTCCTATCAGTCATTCTACTTGGGTGGCAAACCTAGTGCCCGTAAGGAAGAAGAATGGAGATATACAATTGTGTGTTGATTTCCAAAATATCAACAAGGCATCTGAGAAAGATAATTATCCACTACCCTCACTAGAAGAAGTGCTACAAATAGTCAATGGTTCACAGATGATGTCCTTTTTGGATGGATTCTCAGGATATAATAAAGTAATGGTAGCAAAGGAAGAACAAATGAAAACAACATTCACCATGAAGTGGGGAAATTTTGCTTACATAAGGATGCCATTTGGACTGATAAATGTTGGAGCTACATTCCACAGGGCCATGGACTATGCTTTTCATGAGTTTATAGGAAAATGCATTGTCATTTACATGGATGATGTCATAGTATTTTTGAAGAATAGAAGTGATCATGTTAGAGATCTTAGAGCAATATTGTAGAAGTGTGAAACTTATAGAGTTTCATTAAATGCTAAGAAATTTATTTCTGGGGTAACTTAAGGTAAACTGCTGGGACACATTATTTCTAAAAGAGGTATTTCTATAGACCCAGACAAAGTGAGTGCACTGCTCAAGCTACAACCCCTGGGAAGTAAGAAAGAATTGAAATCATATTTTGGTAAGATCAATTTTGTCCAAAAAATTATCACTGGATTTTCCCAAATAGTGAAACCACTGAATGATATGTTGAAGAAAGATGCAAAAATAGGGTGGACAAATGAAGCTAAGATCACCTTTGAAAACATTAAGACTACAATTATAGAAGCATCGGTACTGGTAAGTCTTAATTATGGAAAACCTTTTTATATATACTCTTTTGCTTCTGGTCATACTTGTGCAATAGTACTAACACAGAAGGGAAAGAATAAAGAAGAAAATCCAATTGATTTTATGAGTGCTCCATTTAAAGAAGTGGAGCTGAGATACATAGATGTTGAAAAATAAGACTTTGCTTTGGTCAAAGCGGTATGAAAATTTAGACATCATATCCTCAGGAGTATAGTGTAAGGTTCAAAAAAATTCACTTACTAATTATAACCCTTAATTTCCAAAATAATTTAATAGAATAAAATTATTTTAAAAAGGTGTGGAATAAGAAGAATAATTAAATTACTTTCACCACTAAATTCAAATGGAATAATATACATCAATGAATCAAAGTATATCAAAACAAGGTTGTACCTTCATTAGTTTTAGCCATGTAGGCTTACACATGAATTATCATCTAGCAATACATTTAAATCCAAATACTATAGTGCAATTAAAGAAATAGCAAGATCATAAATGCAACCACAATAGAACCATAACATAAAGAATTTGTATGAGTGGAAAACCTTCGTAGGGATGAAAAACAACTCATGATATGCCTTACTAGCTTAATGATACACCTCACTGGCAGAGCCTTACTGGCTACAAAATCTCAATGGTTACAAGATGCCTCACATGAAATGATCATACTATCTCATTGACATGACCATTCATTACATATTTCTGGATATCATGAATATCACACCTAACAAGGAGCATAAGGAAGTTCTTTTATAGTTTACATAAGTGTACAAGCAACATTTTCAAGTTTCACCAATGCATCATCCTTGCATATGAAATTAAGGTAATGCCAAGACTAGCATTAATTTCTCCCAAGTATTTGAAAATAATACCATTCTACCTCCAATGACCTCTCAAGTATCACACAAGTACGCTAAAAGCTATAAGACATTCACATAAAGCTTCATGAAAGTGATCCTAGGCCTTCTAGAATGCACACATACCTATGCAATTATAATAGAAATTCTTACTCCTAAACTCATTAATTCATATAGGTTTCAACAATAAGAGAATAATACTATAAAAGAGTTAGAATCAAAGTTCGTCATTTTCTGCTCAAAAGTAATTTCCAACTAAATTGCAATACTACATAATATTTTAAGCCTTAAGATAGTAGATCTTTAGTACTTTCAAAAACAGGTAAGACCTAACCCCTCATATAGTTTGACTTAATCCTAAACAAAACCTACATCAATTTTTTTTTGAGAAAATTACATTAATTTAAAAGCCAACTAAAAATGACTTACTATTTCACCATAACAAAAATAATAGAGAAGAAACAATGCAGAATAGAAATCAATTCAAATGAAATTCATCCATATAGTGTATATATCCATAGAATAGACATGTTTAAAATTTAACTTTATGTGTATATCCATATAGTTTACCACAAATTATATATAATTGACCAATTGACTAAGAGTTGCAGTCTTTTCTCTATTATAAAATATAGTACTGATTGCAAATGATAAAAAGCAACATTCTACATATTTTCACTATAAAATCCTTCAAGGTTTCCAGATTTAGCAATAATTTATGCACACCACCAGAATTATAGTAAACTAACTACCTGAAGATAAATATTTTGTAGCATTACGGGTCATAGAAATCCTTCATGAGATAAAGAAAAATTCCATGAGACAAATAGAAAATTAGGCCATAGTCAATGCCACCATAAAACATCAACCATTAAGCTAGGAAATTGAAATAAATATTGTTTAGATTTGAATTAAAACAAATCATAACACTTGAAAGATGGATTGTACTAACACTACAGTAGCACCAGATCAATAGAGAAGCAATGCACACACTTACTATACCAAAACTACTAGAACTTTCCTTTTCAATACGATGAGGGATCTTGAGGAACTATTAAAAATTGATCAACTAAAACTAAGGAGGAAGAAAAATTAAGAAAACTTTTATGTCATATTCTTCATTCAATGGCCATCCTTTTGTGAATTCTTTTGACTCACCAAATAGAAAATATATACTAGAACATCAGCTATTATCTATATAAATATGACCAATTTATAACAGAATTCATGAGAGTAGTTACTTTTCTATTAGATAAAGGTCCAATGTCTACTAAAGCCTTCAATCTATTCTTGAAATTTGATGTTAAGAATCCCTATCTCTAAGCTAGTGTATAAAAAGTTGATTACTGATAGAATAAAGGCATCTAAATTGAAGAATATTATTGGAAGATGCTATAATGCTTTAAAATTTATAAGTCAATTACGACAAGTCAAGAATACTACATTAGCGAATATAATTGAGATACTTATGCTGTTGGTGTTAGCTTTTACCCAAATGTCCCAAACACTGCTAAAATCCCATTGTCAAAAGCTTTAAAAAGAAAATAACAAAAGTATTGAGACTAATGGGAGAGTCACAATCAATATGTAATCATCAAATACTACACGAAATAGATGAAAACATACACATACAAGGTTTCTCTCTACTTCAAAATAATCATTGTATGTTGCAACTATTAGAATATTAGTGGGTTGAAAGGAAACATGAAATTAATTGAGGGATGACTTTGTGTGGTGGTGGATGTTGTGGGAGTGTAAAGCCCTTCCCATAGGCTGCAACTTGTGGGAAGTGGCTACTCTCCACAACATCACCCCTACTTCCTCACAACCTTGGTTGTGACTAAAATCAACGAAAATTAACCATTTCACAATTTCTTCCATTCTACAGATAATACAGACAATGAATACTTCAAGATTTTCAATTTCAAGATAAGGTATTGTTTTATCAATTCATAAATAAATATTGATGGTATTATATATTTATGTACATACAGTACAGTATATACATAAACACATAATATTATTATATACATAATAGTAAATAATAATTTTTCAATTTCCTCAATAAAAAATATATATCCTATACAAAATTTTGCAACAAGAATGTAATTGATTTCACTTTGAACAATCAATTGGAGATCAATAGAGGAATTTAGTCTTTTGCACTAACTATCATTCATTCACACATTTAGAAATTAAAATATATTGGTAAAAGAATTTAAAAACTGGGAAAATTAATTCTTGAAGATTTTCTTCTTCTTGTTTCTCTTTCCTCTCTTATCTTTCTTCCATTCTCCCCCATTCTTGATTTACTGTGCTTCAAAAACCCCCTCTTGAGCACCGATTTTTAGTTATATTTTGTAGAGAAATAAAGAAAGATTATGAAAAACTAAAAATTGTGTTTCTGTTATGGTTTTCCCCCCCTTTGAAAAAGATTTCTCCCCAAAATTTCCAATAACCAAATATTGAAAATAAAAATAATAAATATTATTTTCCATGCACAATATTTATCCTTAGCTATTAATAAAAATACCATTTTTAATTACAAAATTGAATATCTATGCTGAGTAAATAATAATGGAATATATTTTATTTGCAATTTAAATATTTATTTAAAATAGTTATCAAAGAGGTAACATTTAATTGCAATTAAAAATAATTATTCTATATTACAATGCATTATCATTTATGTGCGAAAATAAATTCTCTAGTTAAAATAAAATTAATTCTTTTATTCCTTTGCACTTTTATTTCACCACAAATTAATTTAATTAACATTGTAAAATACAAACAATAAAAAAAGGGGTCGTGGCATATGGTCAAAGCTATTGTTGTACATTATACAGTCAAAATGTTATTAACACAGAGTGAGCTTAGAGAAAAAAGAGCCAAATGGGTTACGATCTTGCAAGAGTTCAATCTAGAAATCATACCCATGAAATTGGTTGAGGGAGAGGCTTTGGTCAAATCTATTGTAGAAATAGATCGACAAATCTCTAGTCAACAATACACTTTGGATATAAAAGATCAAGAAGACTAGTATTTATATATATGGAATTATCTAGTTAGTCATACTTTCCTTGATCATTTGCAAAGAAATCAAAGAAGAGCTTTTAAGATAAAATCACAAAGTTATATGATCAAAGGAGGAACTCTACTCAAAAGAAACCATGAAGGAATTTATCTAAGATGTTTGAATAGAAAAAAAGTGAATGAATTGTTGCAAGAATTGCATGATAAGTTTGGAATAGCTCATGGAGTACCTTTAGCTACTGCACACCTCATTTTGAGAGCCAGTCATTACCGACCAATGATTTTCAAAGATACATATGAACATGTGAAACACTATTATACATGTCAAACTACATCAGACAAAAGAAGATTCAATTCTCAACCATTGCAACTGGTGATGGAGATGCATCCTTTCTTACAATGGGAACTAGATTTCATTCGAACTATCAATCCTCCATCATTCACAGGCCATAGGCTTATATTAACTACTATAGATTACTGCACCAAATGGACATAAGCATGTCCTAGCAAACAATGCACCATAGAGGTGGTAATCAAATTTTTGGAAGAAAATATCATCACCAAGTTTGGAGTGTCATATGCGTTGGTATGTGATAATGGCCCTGCTTTTTCTTCATTAAAGTTTTCCAATTGGGCATTTGAATATGGTATAATGTTAAAATTTTCATCTAACTATTATCTGCATGGAAATGGATTAACAGAATCATCAAATAAAAATCTGTTGGATATAATAAAAAAATTGATTAAAAAGAATCCTAGAGAATGGCATTCTTTGTTGAA
Organism: Sequoia sempervirens; assembly: GCA_007258455.2. NCBI lineage: Eukaryota > Viridiplantae > Streptophyta > Pinopsida > Cupressales > Cupressaceae > Sequoia > Sequoia sempervirens. Next base: position 13,322 of record VDFB02157537.1, on the reverse strand, counting down.
ATTTTCCCTTTAGGTATACCATACTAGGATGAAAGCCACGTTAGGGAATTCTCCTTACCACCTAGTTTATGGGGTAGATCCCATATTGCCAATAAATTTGAAAATCCCTACTTCAAAATTCACCCAAGAATACATTGGATTAGATGATCAAACTGAAACTCGGTTGTTACAATTAATGCATCTAGATGAAAAACATACTCGAGCTATAGACCATTTTTCTAGACATCAATCTATGGTAAAAAGATGGTTTGACAAAAGGGATAGATTAAAAAAAATTAGAATATCTGACTTGGTCTTGTACTGGAACAAAGCCCACAAACGAAAAGGTGAACATGGCAAGTTTGATAAGTTATGGAAAGGTCTGTATCAAGTTTATAAAATTCTAGGTGATAGCACCTATAGACTGAAGTCTTTGATTGGTGAAGATATCCCATTGCCTATCAATGGGTAGTTCTTGAATCATTATTTCCAGTCATAGTTTTGTAAATAGTTATTTTTTTAGGTTAGTTTTGTTGTTGTTTTGTAAATAGTCATTTGTTGCTTTTGTTTTGTTTGATTTTTTTGGTGTTGTGACATTAGATTTTACAATGATTGGAAACTTTTGCAAGTGAATAGGGTAATAGAAATTTTTTAATCATTCTACTAAAAATTCAAGATAATAGTTATTTGCATTGAGTGAAAAGCTAAAAGACTACATTTGCTACCACTGAATTGCCAACCTAATAGAGGGATTCATTGCTTACAAGTTGGAACGAGCTATCAATGAAATATAAAAAGAGAAAAAATGAGCTATCAATGAAATATCAAAAGCTATAAAAAAATCAACTCTTTAGGCTATCCAAATATCTCTATCGTGGCTATAGACATCTGGTTGATAGTAGAGCTATGTTTGGGGGAATTACGAAGATAACCTTGTTGGGGCTATGGACGCTTAACTGGAAGCAAGGCTCTATCCTTGGTTGGCTTAAAAGGAATTTTCAAATTATGTAGGTCAATGCAAATAATTTCTACATCTAAGTTTACTGTGGTAGAATTAATCAATTGCACACACGTGAACTTAATAATACTTAATCTTGCATGCTAGCTGAAGTGAAATTTGAATGTTGGAATGAGGGCCTAACGATTTATAATTAGAAGACTAAAAAATGTTATTGCACTATTGTTAGATCTCGAATTGACTTTCTATTATTGTGTTTAGTTTTGTTGGTTGCTAGTTATTGTGTGGTCTCACAACATGCCCCATTTTTCCCCTTGGAAAAATGTGGACCCCCCCTTTTTTTTTTTCCTTTTTTCCCCTTTCACCTCGCTTTGCTTTTGCTTGGTTCAAGAGGGTCGGCTTGATTACGTGTTTCATGAATCATAGTATTTGTTTTAATCCTTATTCTTTCTTAGATTTGGTGTTTCGACATTTTCATGAAGTTTAAATATTTTACCAAAAACCAGAATCTTGGATTTGTTGTGGTTGCATCAAAGAAAGTTGTATCTTCACTCAATCCTAGTCTCATCTAGTAAGTTATTAGCAACAACTTTTGATCCCAGTGATCCTTTTTTTATCAGAGTCTAGTTGTTGTTTTATTGTCTTTAGTCGAAACTCAGAAGCTAAAGGTCCTATTATTAAATTTTATTATTATTTTTGATCTCTCTTGAACTTAGTTTCTGGTCTCTTCTTCATTTTGATTTTCTTTAAAGCTTGGTTGTAAGTATCCCAATCCTTGATATTCTTTTCAAAAGTTGGTACAAGAAGTTTTAATCTTGATGGTCATAATTGATCACATATTTTGAAGGCTTTTTCCTCGCAAAAATAAAAGTGACACTAGAGTGCCACATATGATCTTTGTACCATCTTTCTCCTCTAGTAGTGAGCCCATGCAAAAACCTAGGAAATCACAATTTGAACCCTAATTCATAATGATTACACCTATATTCAAGAAATTAATGCATTATAATAGGTAATTAATGAAAGTGGAAAACTACTCATGTACTTGGCATCACCTCAAGCATGCAATTTATTTTATAACACTCCACTTTGCATCATGCTACAAAATTTCAAAGGACATTGAACGAATGAAATAATACTAGTGCACAAGGAAAGGTAAATTTTGAGAAACTAAGAACACAACTGCTAAGGGTTTTGGAGCTTTATTTTGAAGAGATTGTCATCGTTTACTAGAACTAGGTATGTTTCTAATAACCAAAATTTTGTTAATCATTTTCACACATGAAAATATAAAAAATGGTATTTCCCTTTGAAAATTGAAATGTTGATTGTTTTTTATTTGAATTTAATTGAAAGGTGAATTGAAAGTTTTATAAATTTGTAAGAAAATTTGGTTAAATTTAACTCTAACTCGCACACAAGACACATATTTGAAAATGAAGAAAACACTAGCAGAAATGAGTACTTTTGAAGAAAAGATAGAAAATGAGTTTAAATACTATAGTTCACAAGCCATACCAACTAGCATGGTAGTTATAGATACTTATTTGGGGTGGTCTTCAAATGTTGAAATTTGCACTCGGGAATGGCAAGAAAATGCTTCTCAATATGCTAGAAATCTTATAGAAAATGGGTTATTTTTAGTAGGAGGGTTTCCACTAGAAATGGAGACCCCTGAATTGGTCATGGAATGTATAAATCATTTGACCCAAAAAAAGAATTATTGAGGAGGGAAGGATTTATGCATATCTCTCTGAGAAAGGAATTACATACACATTCAGGCTCCCTATATTCACTCAAATTTACAACATTGATATGAGGGCAAAGGCCAAAACTTATCAAAATGTTGAAGAGCACAACAGAGAAATTGTAGTACCCAATGGTGCCAAGAGCAGATTACAAAGTAGACCAAAGTAATTCTAAGGTCTATGTTCAACCAAGATGTTCAAGATGTTATAACTATGCTGAGCATGATAGCTAGGTTACGAGATGCTAGTAAATTTGAACCCTAGATATTTGTAATAATATCTAGACTGATGGAAAGTCCCATGCAAATGCATCAGGGAAAGTTTATAAGTGATAGATTACACAAACAGATAAAATAATTTCCCAAAACCAGATGTTTTTATATGTCTTCATATGTGATTTGTTCTTGTGCCATTAGGGAAACTAAACAAGGGTTGAAAATGATTAGAACTTTGGGAAAAGAAGTAGGAAATACCTTAATATATGCTCATTTACCTCAAATCACTATCCATGGATACAAAGAGCATTACATAAAAGTTAATGATGTGTTTTCCATAAAGCTAGTCAGAATGATGGAAGGTGACAAAGCCAAAAGATTATCCTTGGAAGTACAAAGTGTTATTATACCAATGGGAGGATGGTACATTTAGTTCCCCACTTATTCCTATATTAGAATGGAAGGGTTTGATGGATATCATTTCAGGCTGCCCAAGTATCCTACAGAGAAATTATGTTACTAGAATTGGTGAGAGAGTAAAAGTTGTTTCAAGCTCTTTATAGCCATGCTCGTAAGAAGGCTTCTTTTAGATTTCCTATTGTAATAAGGAATTATAAATGCAGTGCAATAAAGACAATTGACTTGTGTGAAGAATAATTGAGAACATATAATTTTGAATATTTCTCACTCCAAGAACATAGCTGCTTATCTTGCTCATGTCCAACATCTAGAGGATTATTGGCTAAATTGTGAAGATGGCACATAGTAAGGAAAATAAAATATGAAAGATTTCACTAAAATATTCTTGGATTCTTATGCTTCATGATATCCCAGATAAATTAGGAAAAGATGATGGTCAAGTGTTGAGTAAAAATTACAATGAAGACAGGGTGTATAATGAACCTATCCCAAACCCAAACTACAATGGTGAAGAAATGACATGAATTGAAGAATTCTCTGCACCAATTTTGTTAAATACTCAACATTGGATAAATGTTTTTTTGTAAATGTTTAAGAGAAAAATGAATTGAACCCACTTACTCACAAGATAAAAGAAGAAAAAAAAGAAATTAAACTACATTTGAGAGTGGGGAACTTGCTAAGAAGAAGAGGAAGACTAGTAAGATGGCTACTAGTATATGAATTGAAGAGAAAACCCTTGAGGATTCAAGTCAAGGAGTTTCACCAAAGCCACCGATAAGAAAAAAGATTCCAAGTCAAGAAAAGTTAAATTAATAGTAAAACCTAAAGGTGCATCTTCCTCTACAACAAAACCAAGGACTAAACCTACTATTGATGAAGAAACATGAGCAAAAGAAAATATTGGTACACAAACGAGGTCTACATCTCAAAGAGATACAACATTATTTACTTCTCCCCCTTCTATTAATATGGCTAGTATGAAAGAAGCATTGTGATGAAATCCTATAGTTTTGGAAGAAATTTCTGAGGTAGATGAAGCCAAAATTAAAGAACAAATGGATATATGGGGTGCCATGTGCGAAAAATAAAAGAAAAGAAGTCTAAGGATAAACCAATGGTACAACCAATGGTAGAAGAAATCCTAGAGATAGGGTCCATTCCTATAAATGTTGAAAAATAAGAATTCATAAAAGGAACAATTGCTTCAGAATCTAGGAACCGTGATGTCCTTGAGATGGAAATAGGGGAGATTGCACGACATGATCCTATTAATGAAATAGTTATTAAAGATACCTTTGATTCACAATATTTTCTTGGAAAAAATTGAAATGATAATGAACAACCGTAGGTCTTTCAAAAATTAGAGGAAGGATAGGTTGAAGTTTGAAATGAAGAAGCTACATAGGTTTCAAGTGATAAAGTGGAAAATGAAGAAAATATTGATGTAGTAGGATACAATGAAAGCAATGTCTAAGGAATCGATGTTGAACATCTAGATAAATAGGAAAAAATAAGTCTTCAAATAGAGGAGATTGTTTCAAACCCCAGTTTTATATAATCTATGCCAGAAATTTTTGAAGAGATTCCTATTTCAAAGGATGCAACAAATAAAATTGAAGAGAAGAAGTTCGTAAATCAAGTGGAAACTAGGAATAAAGAAATTTTACAGAGGTAAAGCGTGATGAGGATGCACCTAATTGGTTGATTAGGGAATTGGCTTCTCCAATGGATGTAGAAGTAGTTCCTTCAGATCTTAATAGTTTTATACAAGAATTAGATACTCCTAAGTCTATGCGTAGAGATAAAGTGAAACATGTTATATAGAAAAATATAGATGGAGACATAATTATCCATATAGCTACTCCAATAGCTAACAAAAATAGACATGATATAACACATAAGGAGTACAAGATAAAAATTATCAATATTGGACACTCATCCTGGAGACAAGAGCTAGAAGAAATAAAGATCAATTTAGATGCAACAGTTACCAAGGTGCAGAAGAATAATTTAAAGAAGAAAGGAGAGTTGAAAGAATGGATTGCTAACTTGGAAAATTTTATAAAGTCATTAACCTTATCTAGTCAAGTACAAATTGAATTTCCCTAAAATCTAGTACTAATGTGACAAGAACAGGTGGATGCAATTGCAGAAATTCACCATAAAATGAATGTATTTGAAGAATGGATTGACTATTGGGTGGGACAAGGAGAATAATCTATTACATATGCAATAGGGAAATATAAGGAAGCATACCATTGGTCTAAGAAATCTAGAAGATTTGATGGAGAAATGCAGGTTTTTCTAGGAATAGGTTGATGTAGAAAGGCGAGATGTTGAAACTCTCATGCAAATGGATATCTAAGAATTGATAAGAGAAAACATATTTTAGAACAAGAAGTTTCATTGCTTGAAAAATGGAATAAACAGTTGAAATGGGAAGGTGACATGTTGACACAATGTATAAAAGGTTTTGAAAAGGTCACCTGTAAATGTAGTAAGTTGAAAAAGATCAAGATTTCATTGAAATGTTAGCATGTCAAGATTGTGATCCTCAAACACTAGGACAAGAGAGTAAATAAGTGAAATCCTTCAAAAAATGGATTGAAAGGATAAATAAAGACCCTATTTAGTCATTAACCTAGGAGGTCATTGATGAAATCATACGATGCAGGAACACTATAGCCAAATATGAAACAAAGAAAGTGCAAAGGAATGCTAGTATACTCTAGATATCATAAGAGTACACTAGGATCAAGTTCACTTGGAAGGAAATACAAGGGATTTCAAAGGAGCGTATGCATCAAATATTGAATGCTTTCTAAGAATATCAGATGAAGAAAAGTTAAGAAAATATCTCAAAGCCCAAGCCCTGAATGATAGGAGGAAGTACTAAATATTAGATATTGGAAGTGTCACAAGAATATTTTTGTTACAATTGACTTTTGTAGGTTGTTCCTAGTCTGAGTGGATGTTTCCTATCTATTATTCTAAAGGATTTTGATAACCTTGATTTATGCAGAGTATTGTGTACCGGAGTTTGAAAGTGAAAAGTGTTGTTGCTGAGGAAGTCAAAGCTTTGACTTCATCTAGAAGATTATGATACAGTTGGCTTATGCCACGTGCTGCATTTTGATTTGTTATTTGTTATTTCTTTTATAAACTTTAAGTTTGAACTTTTGAGGCCTTGTTCCTATATTTAAAGGTCTTTTATTCCTTTATTTTATTTTAAGCTCAAAATTTGTGGATGTCAGAAGAGCCAAAACTTCTCTATTTTTTATTCTTTTTTCCTATTTTATGAATCATTTCAGTCTAAAAACTTGTATGCACATAGAAATTAATCAATATGAGAGCCAATTTATTAGCTACCTATCTCATGAATCTTTGTAGCTGGTTTTGTTAGTTCAACTAAACAAGACAATGTGTTGTGTGTGTTGTTTAAGGGTGCATGCACAACCTACTCGGTGTCCAAACTAAAATCCCTCTATTTAAAATATCACACCATTTTATATGTAGCTGTGAAGTAATTTGGTAAAGAATAAATCAATTTTATTTTATTTGATTAACTTTTTGGGGCATGCATGGAGAATAACCAAGAGAAATTTTAATTTTTTAATATTTTTTAAGCTTTATTTTAGAATATATGTTTAAATTCTTGAAAAAAATTCAAAAAATAAATGAATGGATGGAAATTTATTGAAAATATTTTGTTTTCTACGAAATTTTTGAATTCTTAAAGCTAAATTTACTTAAGTGAGCAAAATTTGTGGATGTTCATGAATTATTATTTCAAATATTTCAATTTCATGATGTTAATTTATAATTGAATTGGAAATTTTGTGTAGAATGCTTATGATTCTTAATGAAACTAGAAAAAACCATATTCCCTTTGAGATTAACAAAAATATCACATCATACCCTGAAGTGAACCTAGTATAGTCAAGACCTGACTATTAGAGACTTGGGATTGAATTGAGCTAACCTTTTCCTATTAGGACAGATTCTTCTTTTAGGTTATCTTTGTTCCAAATATTTCAAGAAGCATAGGATCTTCTTGCTTTGCCTATGTGGAATTTATCTGCACTGTTGCTATGAGTGACATCATCACCAATAGTTAGGTATAGCAGTCCTCCAATCATTGATTTTCACTTTCTCTATTCAACCTTAGGATATTCATCATTCTTTCTTCACTTGCAACTACTAACCAAAGAGGTACATATCAGTTTAGAGTCTTCCATCCCAAACTTCTTTAGAAACTCCTTATCATACTTTGACTGTGAAATGAATATACTGCCTAATAGATTTTTAGTCCAAGGAAGAAATTCATCTCCCCAAAAATTGACATTTCAAACTCATTCTCCATATCTTCTACAAATATTTTGCACATAGCTTCATTTCCTCCAAAGATTATATCAACATATACAACCACAATCAAGATTTTATCTTTTTCAACCTTGAACTAAAGATTACTATTTTTGGTACCTTTATTGAATCCCTTTTTTATCAAGTACCTATCCAACCTTGCACACCAAGCTTTGGGGGATTTCTTCAGTCCATATAATCCTTTCTTAAATTTTCATACTATCTAGTTTGTTTGATAACTATATCCTTCTAGTTGTTCAATGCATACTTCTTCCAATTCACCATTCAAGAAAGCAAACTTCACATCCATTTGATAAACATTGAAATCTTTGTGTTGCAAAAGCCAAAAAAAATCTGATAGCTTCCATTCTTTCCATCAGACCAAATGTCTCTTCAAAATCTATTCCTTCTACTTGTCAATAGCTTTTTCTGACAAGCCTTGCCTTATTTATCACTTCTCCATTCTCATTTAGTTTATTTTGGAATACTTGCTTAGTTCCAATTACATTCTTGTTTTTTGGTCTTGGGATAAGTTCCCAAATCTGATTTTTCTCAATCTACAATAGTTCCTTTTCCATAGCTTGATCTAGTACTCATGCTTTCATAATAACTATTTTAGGTTTAAATTTAGAAAGTAAATATAGGGGCATGTGCATGATCATCATGGAAAAAATAGGCCCTTAAAAAATATGTAAGAATAGAATCTATAGAAAATTGAATGTAGTTTCTAAACTACTAGGTTTATTAAAAAAAAAAAACTATTTGGTGAAATTTTGAAATTTCAATGCAATAGTACTTAATTTTCAGGAAAAATTAAGTAGGTGTCTGTCTGACCACCCTAACCACAATAAAATGATAATTTATTTTTATAAGATTTTAGATATAAGTAGAGGAATCATGTTTGGATGTGATGCATATTTTTTGTAATTTTTTTTCAAGTAAATAAGTAATTATGGATTTTTTATTACAAATTTTAAAAAATATAAAAAATCATATGTTTGACCACCTTAACTTGGTCAAAACTTCATGAAATTGAATTTTTCTTTTTTTAATCCTATAGTATACAAAGCATAGAATGTGACACATTTTTGGATTAAAAAATGTGATACCGTTTGAAAGTTATAAATGTTTTTCAATCAACCTATCAATTAGGACTTTAGTTGTAATTTAAATAAAAAATGAATAATAATTATTTATTTATTTATTTTTATTTTTTTGATACGTAAGGTGGGATTTCTATTGATTTTAATAAGATATACATGCATCTGCTAAGCAAGAGAGAACAGTCCTTCCTAGACTCTGAGCCTATTAGCTACCCTTTCCAACCCGGGGCAACTTTCTACCGTTACAAAATTTGCAACCCCATTGCAGAGCTTCGAAAAGTTGGCTACTATAATTTTGGATGCAAAAAATTAAGATTAGAGGTTGAGCCTCGTCCGACCGAAACCAATTTACATTTCCATTACACTGATACTAAAAAACCATCCAAAATTTTGATAAGCCACAAAATTTTAAACATTCAAACACTTAAAACATAGAGGTTGAGCCTCACATAAAGCCATTTAGTTCTACAAACCAAGTGAAGTCTTCCACCCATTCCATCCCCTTCGCCATCACAAGCCTCATCTTCCTTTTTAGGAATTTGGTAGCCATGGCCGCTACCATTCAATGCCTCATCAGTTCTGGCCACTTGATGTCTGAGATGAAGGGGAAGACTTTGACTGCATCGTCCAACTCCCAGAGGAGATCTAGGTCTATGGGCCACGTGGTATCCCTTTGCCTTTGAAGGCCACCTTTATTGTTTTCTCTAAGCCCCCTAGCAAGTTGCCTCAGAAAAGATGCTCCACCATTACCATTGCCTCCGCCTTCAGGAAATCCAAGTCCAGAATCACTGCTAGAAACCGAGAGGATATGTGAGCATTATCTCTCGCATATTCCTTTCTTCCAAGATGTCCTTTTCCAAAAACCATTTTGACTACTACCATTGTCAGGGGGTCATCGTCGAGCAGAATCCACTTTAGGCTTTGATCCGTAATCTCCCGAAAGGCTATCTATCTCTCCATTGCTACCAAGGAGATTGGTGTATCAACACCAAAACATTCCATTCCCCCCACTGATATGGAGATAATGAATTTTGACTTGCTCGACCTCACCATTTGCAGCTCTTTTGGTGACCGTTCCCTACACAGCAACAAAAAATAGAACAAATTTTGAAAACCAGATAGTGAGAGTAACTTCATCAGATCATTTGAAAGCCCATGAATTGTAAGGCCGAGCCTCCGTGCACAAATCTGAATTATGGAAAAGTGTGCGTTTTTCCTTTCCATGACATTCTCCTATGTCCTTCGACCTTCAACCTTAATACATCTATCTCCTCATGTGAAGTGGATTGCCACTCGGCCCAAAAGCTTACACTTTCATAATTGTCATGCCCTACGTGTCAAGCTATTTTCGCTTGGATTCCTGTGTCATTCATTCCCCCTGATGACGCCGAGGACATCCTTGATTTAATGGGCATCAATCTTTAATTTATTCCCTTCCACCCCCGCCGTCAATTTGGAGAGGGCTTGGAATGATGTGGCGTTGCCACTAATCGGTCACCTTGCACACCCCATCCACCTCCTTAGATCCTCCCTCTTTGATAGCTTGTCAGGTGGCTATTTTAGGGGTGGAGGGGGTCCACCCTACCACCCACAAATAATAATAATTTATTAAATTCAAAGCAGAGCATAATTTATATTGGTGGAAAGCTAAGAATCTCCTTTAAAAATCCTTTTCATTTCATCAATTTTGGGTAAAAAAAAAGTCATTAGCCACATGGGCCATCATATCACTTACATATTGCCACTTTCTGGCCCATCATGATCCTGCACATACCCATAGATTTACCTATTCTTTAGCCATATCAACTTTTCTCCTTTTCAAAACACCTTGACTTTTGTCACCAATCATTTGATATTTAGAATGATTCTTCTACACATAGTTAGGAGTCTTAGGGATCCTTTATAGAGCTTCTTCCTCTTCAATCTGAACTTCTTTTTCCTTACCTTCATCTCTTTATTTTTCTCTACAAGAGGACTCATCTTATTCATATCCATCTATCACCACTGAGTTCTTCTATAAGTCTTCATCCACTTTGACACTTTCACTCTCAAAAATCTTCTTTAGTCTCTTGTTGTAGCACCATTAAGATTTAATTATTGTAGAATATCCAAGAAAAATACCTTCATCTGATCTAGTATCAAAATTTCATAAGTTTTCTTCATCTCTTTTGATATAGCACTTGCTTCCAAACACTCAAAAATATTTGACGGTAGGGATCCTTCCATACCACAACTCATATGGATTCTTTGCACTATATTCTCTTGCTTGTACTTTATTAATTATGTATACTACAATATGAATCACTTCTCTCCAATATGCTTTTGGTAGATTTGCCTCTTTCATCATTATTCTTGCAACTTCTTGAACAGTCCTATTCTTTCTTTCAACCACTACATTTTTCCTAGGAGTCCTGGGGGAAAATAAATGCCTCTTTATTCCATGATTCTCACAAAAAATATTAAACTTATTGGAGGTGAACTTTGCACCTCTATCATACATCAAACATTTAATTTTCATATCCATTTCATTCTCAACTATAGCGTTGAATTCCTTAAAATTATCTAAAGCTTTTAATTTTTATTTAAGAAAAGTAACTCATGTCATTCTAGATTAATAAATAACTAATAGCATAAAATACCTATCACTCTTAATACTTCTTACTCTTGTAGGACCATGTGGACAATGATTTTGGATTTCCCAAACTCCTTTAGCTCCTTCTAGGGTTTTTCACCTAAAAGGAGAAAGGAATGGGGTCCAAAATGAAAATTTCTACACTCAAGATTAATGAAAATGAGATGTAATATGTCTAATTAAGATGCACTAATGCACCTATCTGAAAGGAAAATGAATAAATGATGCTAAACCTAAGAAATGTAACTTGTTTGAAAATACAGTGTGATATGCAAAAAGATAAAACAAATGCAATAAATGACAAAATAAAGATGCAAGACAAAAGTTGTGAACCTAGAAACTGATGAAGTGTTGACTAGGGATTGCAGAGACCTCTGAAATTCTAGAAATTTTGATTTTTCAGCCAACTGGGACACTTACGCCAAGCTAGGTGACTTAGTCCCAGATCAAGGAAACTGCCTAGAAAGTTGTTTCTGACAAATGGGTACCTGAAATTGTAAAAATTCCTAAAAAAGTAGTTTAGTGGGACTAAGTCACCACTATGGGTGACTTAGTCCACTTTGTATTTTCAACAAATCTGAAAGTGGAAACGTAAGCCCACAACCTGCACTCTATTTTTTGATAGGAATCTAGATCTAAAAATTTGAAAAACCCTATAAAATAGAAGATATTTTGATTTATAATGGGGGTTTTTCCTTGGTCAAACCCCTAGTTGGTATTTAAACTTTGTGAGAGATAAAATCTACATAAAACCCTAGCCTTAAGTGTGTCTAAGACTAGGAAGAGCTGAAATGAGACAAAACCTTATTCTAATGTGCTAGAATAAGATATGAAAAAATGCACTTGAATGATGCAAGACTACAATGCAAGAAACCCTATAACATTTCAAATGAATGCAAGTGGCATGCAAAATTAAGGAAAACCTTAAGTTGGAAGATAGAGAGAAAATGAAAGATGGAATCACTTTGAAAACAAGTGATTAGGTGTGATTTGATGGCTAGTTGCATCTCCTCAACCTAGATTTCTTGATGATTCACCATAGGCATCCATGATCAAACCTTTGCAATTTGAGATATTGAACAAAAATTTATCTTAAAGACCTACATAAACCCTAGTTTGCTGCCCTAAAGCTTCAACTTTGTTGTAGAAAGACTAATGAGACTTCTTGTGAAAGATGTTTTGCTCTTGACTTTTGATTTTTGCTTTGTAAAAATGACTAGGAGATGTGAAAAATGACCTAAAAATTTTCATTTATAGGAATTAACACCGAATTACTCATTATTTTATCTTCATAGGCTAACATCCCTCAAGAAATTGAATTAGGTCAATGATTTTCCCACTCAAAAATGGAAAATAACCCAAAAGGGACTAGGTTGCCACCTTGAGTGACGTAGTCCCACCAAGGATTTTTTTGGTGGGTTTCACAAAATTTGAGTAGTTTAAATGTTATTTATTGGAATTTAAGTGATTTGTGAGTGAAATAGGCCTTAAAGTCCAAATTCATGAGCATTAGGGGCCTATAAATGCAATTTTTAAGGGGTGATTAATGCAAGGGTGTCTAAAATAGGACCTAATTAGGTCACAAATTGTACTTTCTACAAAGGAATACAATTTTTGTGTCCACAATTAGCCCCCACTTTAGTGTCCATATGACTCTACATGCATATGTAAGCTAAGGGACTCTAAACAGTGCACTTTTCTTCATAAAAGGATACTCATTCAAAAGATGGGAGAATGAAGCCCCAAATGTAGTTATCTGTAAAACCACAACATTAGGAACTGCATACTACAGAAAAAAATCATTAATTTTTAAAAATCCTTTTGCCTAATCTTCTTGAAATAAAATTAGAGGGTAGATGTTTGCCCCCCCTTGATTCTGCTTGCTTTACAGAGGTAGAATTA
>VDFB02157535.1:0-20736 GCA_007258455.2 Sequoia sempervirens | reverse complement strand
AAAATAGGGGATGGGAGATTGAAACTATAAGGGGTTTGGGCAAGGGATATGTCTCTTGTATGTTTAAATCAGTAGAGCATGCATAGGTTGTTTTGCAATATGAAACATGGGTGATTTGTGGGCATATTTGCTACCTCCAAGATTGGACATTTTACTTTCACCTTGAAGGTTCTTCTCACTCCCACTATCCAATGTGGTTGGAATTTCCATTTTTAAACTTAGCCTTCAGACCATACCTTAAAGACATTGTGGCCCAACTTAGTAAAGCAATCTGGTGCAAACAAAGTTCTAATAAATTTGCTAGTCTAATAGTTCATTTGAGACTTTGTGTGGAAGTGGATTTGAACAACCCCTACTAGAGAATATTAAACTATATGGCCCTAGTTTTGAAATAAATTAGCCAATTTAGTTTATTTGAATAGGCCCAATGCTTTCTTTTTCTATCAACAAGAGGGTCATTTGATCTATGATTGTCTTGCCAAGAAAAATAGACCTTTCCTCCAATCTTTAGCTGCTCCACTAAATTTTTTCAATAAGTCATTTCTTAAATCTCTTGATGTCCTTAAAGCACCTTCTTCACCTCCCTCTCAAATTAACTCTATTATTCCCCCTAGCGATCAGGCTCCTACTGATTCTTATCCTATGGACTCCTCTTATAAAGATGTGGTTATGTTGGATGAATGGAAAATTATCAGGAAAAGGAAGGAACCCTCCCCCTCTTCCTCTTGGCCTCAGTTTTCAAATAGTGAATTACCACACTCCCACTCTCGAGGCTTGTTGAAGTCCCCTAACAAGTTTGTTTCTCCTGCTCCTAATTCTAGACAGAGGTCAAGGTCTCCACCTCTTTCCAATGATCGAGCAATTAATGAACAAGTTATTTCTCTTTCTAATAGTTTTGGAGTTTTGGCACAAGAAGAAGATAATTACCCTTCTAGTTCTCCATGAATTGCAAGATTTTATCTTGGAATGTGAGAGGGATTTGTCACCCTCAAAGGAAGTTTGAAGTTAAATACATCATTTAAAATGGAGACTAGATGTTTTATTTTTACAAGAAATAAAATTAAATAATGAATGCTTAGATATGACTCTTCTTCACCTCTGGAAAGATGTTATGTTCCTCCATACTTCTCATAGTGATGGTTGTGGTGGATTTGTGCTTGGTTTGTCTCCTTGTATTTCTAAACATGTTATTGATAAAAGAGAGGACCCATCACATAGTTGTGTTTGGGCCCTCCCCTTTATCAATGGGAAACCCATTGGTTTTTTCTCCATATATGCTCCCAATAATCCTAAAGATAGATCTCTTCTTTAGGATTAGATGGATAAATACCTTCTTAATGTTGATTGGGTGTTGGAAGGAGACTTTAATATGGTTGAACATCATGAAGATTATAGCTAGTTTAATTATTGTGAACTCAGCCAAGATGAATTTGAAAGATGGATGTATTGTACAAAACATTGTTGGAGTGGTTGACCCCATCCGTAATAATTTTTCTAGCCATGCAACTAATTGGTTTACATGGTCCAATTATAGATCAAGGAATGATAGGAATTTGAGCAGATTGGATTGGTTTTATGTGTCCCACAACTTGAATCTAGAGGTTTGTTCTTCTGGTTCATGCATACAAGTTGATTATACAACTGCCCTATATGATCATTTTCCTATCATTTTTTCTATCTCTCTTACTCAATAGACTACTCCTACAGATGAGGTCCCTTACAAGATTAATACTTCCCATTTAAAAAACACTGAATGTGTTTCTTCCTTTGTGGGAATTTGGAATTCTATTCTAAAACCTCAAGAGGGTGAGTCATGGATTACGTGGTGGTGTTTTGCTATATCACAGTGTATTGATTTTCTTCAATATTTTGGCAAGAGAATGGCCTAGGGATGTAAACATAGAGGAAAACCCCTTCAAGGGAAATTGGAACGTGCTAGGAAACAATTAAATGCCAACCCTTATAATGAAAATATTCAAAAGTCTATTGTTGTTACTAAAGCATAACTACAAAAATTGGACCATTATAAGGCGTAGGGTGCTAAAATCAGAGATAGGCTTTATTGGATAAAGGAAGGGAATAAAGGTTCCAAATTTTTATTTAAATATATCAATTATAAAGATAAGGAGAGAATAGGGGCTATAATAGACAAAGGTAAACTTCTTACTGACCCTACTGAAATCACTGCTTTATTCTAGAATTTTTATGAAAATTTATTTAAAGAAGAGAACAATTGGTGTGATATTCAAAAAACTTTGGAAGAAGTTCATAAATCTATTTGAATAATATTGATCCAATTTATAGTCAAATTTTATATTGAACCCTCTCCATAGAAGAACTTGAACATGGCCTTTTCTCTATTAAAGCCAATAAAATTCCTAGTTTTGATGGTATTACAACTAAATTTTATCAAATCATGTGGCATCATATCAAAGATGATTTTTATATTTTTTACTTGGAAGCATTCCAAAAGGGTTCCTTAGGTCCAATTATTAACAAAGGTTTGATTAAACTTATTCCTAAAGGGAAAAATGAAGACTCTATTGCTGGTTGGTGAGCAATTACCCTGTTAAGTACTTCATACAAAATTATAGCTAAAGTTCTAGCTATTAGAATTAAACCAATTGTACAATGTATAGTGAGAACTGAACAAACATGATTCATTAAAGGTAGATTTATACTCGATAATCTTATGTTGGCTTGGGAAACTATGGAGTGGACTTAACAATCATGTCAAAATGCTTTAGTGATCAAGTTCGATTTTTATAAA
The DNA here is from genome assembly GCA_007258455.2 of Sequoia sempervirens. Lineage (NCBI taxonomy): Eukaryota > Viridiplantae > Streptophyta > Pinopsida > Cupressales > Cupressaceae > Sequoia > Sequoia sempervirens. Next base: position 17,966 of record VDFB02157535.1, on the reverse strand, counting down.
GCTTATAATAGAATTCATTGGCCACACGCTTCATTATTGAAATGTTACAATGGTTAGGCTTTGGTCCAACAATTCAAAATGATGTTTAATGATGCTAATGCTCACCTTGTTATTAATAAGTCTATTTCGGCCTCCTTTGAGCTACAACATTCTATAAGGAAAGGTTGTACTTTATCTCCTTTTCTTTATGTTCTTACTATTGATGCACTGGGATATCTTCTCCAAAAGGCTAATCAGATGAAGCTTGTTAGAGGTATATCCATTCCTCGGGATAATTTGGTTATCAATTCTCACTTTGTTGATGACAACATGTTGTTTCTTCAAAAAAATTAAGAGGAACTAAACCATGCCTTGGGCATCCTCAATCTATATTGTGTTATTTTTGGTTCTCAATTAGCTCATAACAAAAAAAAAAAAATTAATGTCTCCAAACTACATCATTCCTCATTCAATTCCTAAAGAATGGAGGCTTATTAAACACAAAGACATAACAAGATATTTGGGCACTCCTTTTGGTATAGGGGTTTCTCTTTTTGAAATGTGGAGGTGGTTCTTAAATAGACTAAAAAATAAAATTGTTCAACTGGGGTCACAAATTTCTATCTTTAGCAAGTAAGGTGAAAGTTTCTAACAAGATTTTTATTGTTGCCCATGTTTATTACTAATTTTGTTGGATTCCATCCAAGAAAGGATATGAAGAATTGAATAAAATAATTCAAAAAATTCTTTGGAATGGGATGGTAATGTTGGTTTTATTGCATCTTCCTAGTCTCATTGCATTCAACCAAAAACTAAAGGTGGTCTTGGCCTCATAGACCCCAAAAATCAAGGGCTTTTCCTTGTGGCTAAATGGATTGTTCGGGCTGTGAGTGGAGATGAACCATAGAAATTTTTGGTTTGTCATGGAATCATGGAAGATTTAATAAAAAAATAGGAAGATGTCAATTGGTTGGATAAGATGTTAATGTCTCCCTTCTTTAAAATTAGAGCCTCTTTTCCTCTTCTGTCTATTTGGAAAGCTTGACAACCAGTTTGTCAATTTTTAGAATGGAATAACTCTTCGTTGTAGCATGGTTTCAGCTTTTCCTCTACCTCCATCTAGTGGAATAGATTTATTAATTATCATAATTAGCCACTTTCTATTAGTTTCCCAAGAAAAGCTTATTATTTGTTTAAAAAAGGAATTAAAAAATTTAGGGATATTTGGGATTTCAACACGTTTGATTGAGCTTCTTGGCATTCCATCAAAGAGTAGTTTGGATTGAGTGAGACTTTAAACATATTTGATCTTTTATGCGTTCTTACTTCCTCTTTGATAAAATATGAAATATCCAATTTTACCGGTAAGGTAACATGGGAACAATTTTGTAGATTTTAAGGAAGAGATGGTTTCATAATTTATTTGATAAGAAAATGACAGAATTCCGTGCTCATCCGTGGAGAGGAATGACAAAGGATATGATTGAAGAAATTTCACTTGTATAAGATGTGCCTCAAGACAGCATGATGAGGTTTCCCAAATTCAGAAATTCATTCCCCTCAAGGAGCCCAAATTGAAATGAGGTGGATATGCATAGATCGGCTACCATGGATGAACATAAAATGCAGCAGGTTGCAAACTACAAGAAAAGCAGGGAAGCCAAGTATGGCAATAAGAAGTTCCAAGGAAATCGCCAAGGTAACAATAACCAGGGAAATTAGAGCAATCAGGGTAACCAAGGAAATAATAACAGGCAGATCAAAAATTAAAAAAGGGGTGGTAGTCCTCAGAACCGTAATGATGGAAACTAGAATAACAATAAGAGGGCTAATTTCAATAAGAAGAATGACAATAACAGGAGGGATTTTTCTGACAATCCCAAAGTGCCTCATGGGGGTTGTTATACTTGTGGTGGTGAGCATTACGCTAGTGTGTGCCCTTAGAGGTTTAACATACAAAACAACAGGAATCAACATCATATTCATGCGGCGGCTGACAATTGCCAAGCAGATTATCAATCCACTCCTATCCAGCTTTCGGGTAAACTTTTTGGAAGTCCTGTTTCTATTTTGATTGATATTGGTGCCACTGATAGTTTTGTGGATCCTCATGTTGTATCTAAATTATTAGTTAGACTGGGCTATATGGCTAATTCATGGAAAGTTCAATATGGGAACTGGGTAGAGAGGAAGGTAGAGCAATGCTTGTTTTGTAGTGAACTTGAACTCCCTAGTCTCAAAACGCAAGTTAATTTGTATGTAGCACCATTGGGATCTTATGATGTGATTTTAGGGATAAATTGGCTTTCTGAATATAAGGCCCTTGTGGATTGTGAAGATAAAACAATAAGGTGTCTTGATGATCAAGGTAATCATGTGGAGATTAGTGGTGTAAAAAGGCCTTTGGAGCTTAGCCAAGTTTCATCCATGCAATTAAAGAAGGCAAGCCGAAGGGGATGCACTATTTATGCAATTAAGGTAAAGGACCTTGATGAGATAGAATCCTCAGTTAATGATCATCCCATTCTAAAAGAATTTGAGGATGTTTTCCCTGAAGAGCTAATTGAGCTACCACCTAAGCGTGTATTTGATTTCTCAATTGATTTGATACCGGGTGCGGAACCTCATTCCAAAGCCCCCTACAAGATGAACACAATGGAGTTATATGAGCTAAAAGCCCAATTGGAGGAATTTTTGAAACAGGGTTTCATTAGACCAAGTGTGTCACCTTGGGGAGATCCTATAATATTTGTGAAGAAGAAGGATGGGACCTTGAGGTTATGCATTGATTACATGATGCTTAACAAGGTTACTATCAAGAATAAATACATGCTTCCCCATATTGATGATTTGTTTGACCAGTTAAAAGATGCCAAGGTATTCTCTAAAATAGATCTGAGATCGAGGTATCATTAGTTGAGGCTAAAGGATGAATATATTCATAAGACTGCATTCAGGACAAGGTACGGGCATTACAAATTCACAGTGCTACCTTTCGAGCTAACCAATGCCCTGCAGCCTTCATGAATTTGATGAATAGTGTTTTTCAGGACTACTTAGATAATTTTGTTTTAATTTTCCTTAACGATATCTTGATATATCCCAAGTCAGAGGAAGAGCATGAGAAGCATTTGAGGATAGTATTGTAGCGGTTGAGGGAACATAAGTTATATGGGAAAATGTCCAAATGTACCTTTTTCCGATCTGAGGTGCATTATTTGGGACATGTTATTTCAGCAAAATGGATAGCCGTGGACCCAAATAAGATTAAGGCAATCTTAGATTGGCCAACACCGCAGAATGTTTCAGAAGTTCGAAGCTTTATGGGACTTGCAGGGTATTATAGGAGATTTGTGCAAGGGTTCTCGACAATAGTAGCACCCATTACCACACTCCAAAAGAAGGGAAAGAAATTTGAGTGGAGTGACAGGTGTGAGAAAGCTTTTCAATTGCTAAAAGATAAGCTTACTTCTGCACCTATTCTAGTTGTTCCTGACTCAAATGGTCATTTTACAGTGATTACTGATGCATCAAGAGAAGGGGTAGGAGCCATTCTCATGCAGGAAGGACAAGTGGTGGCATATGAATCGAGAAAGTTGAAGAAACATGAGTTAAATTACGCACCACATGATTTAGAGTTGGCAGCCATAGTTCATGCCCTTCAGATGTGGAGACACTATCTCTTGGGTAAGCCTTTTGAATTAAAAATTGATCATGTTGGATTACAATACATCTTTACTCAACCCAACCTAAATGCTTGTCAGAGGTGATGGTTGGAATTTCTGAGTGAATATGACTTTGGCATTGAGTACATTAAAGGGAAGGAAAATAGGGTAGCAGATGCCTTAAGTAGGAGGAGACATTTAGCAACCATGGTTACCATAAAATCTAGTTTCAGAGAACAGGTGGTTCAGGCTTTACCTGGGAATGAGCAGTATGAAAGGGTGAAACAAGCCCTAGAGCAGGATCCTTCTGATCGCAAGTTTGCAGGATATGTATTTGAGTCTGATGGACTCTTGAGGTTTTAGGGTCGCATGTATATTCCTAACTCTGCAGGGTTAAGAGAGTTGGTGCTGGAGGAATTCCATAATGCGCCTTACTTAGGACACCCTGGTGTGACTAAAATGGTCGAGGGACTCAAGCCTCTATATTTCTGGCCAGGACTCAAAAGAGATGTTATTGCATTTATAGCTTGATTTTTGGAATGCCAGTGAGTTAAGGCTAAGCATTTCCATCCGATAGGACTTTTATATCCTCACAGGGTGCCAGAGTATAAGTGGCAAGTGATAACTATGGACTTTATTCAGGGATTGCCGATGTCTAGGAATCGACATGATACCATCCTAGTTGTGGTGGATAAATTGACTAAGGTAGCCCATTTCATTCTTGGGAACCTCAAGGATGGTTCAACGGTTTTGGCGAGGAAATTTGTACAGGAAATTTTTCGGCTGCATGGAGTGCCAGAGGTGATCATTTCAGATCGTGACACTCAAATGACTTCTAGATTTTGGACTACTCTGAATTCTTCCATGGGAACTAAATTGAATTTTAGTTTAGCATATCATCTTCGACCGATGGTCAGACTGAGAGGGTGAATTAGATTGTGGAGGATCTCCTCCGAATGTATTGTATGGAGCAGCAACACATATGGGAGGAGTATTTTCCTTTGGTGGAGTTTGCTTACAACAACTCCTACCACGCCTCTTTGGGTATGGCACCATTTGAGGCTCTTTATGGACGGAAATGTCGAACACTCATCAGTTGGGACAGGGTTGAGGATAGGATTGTGATTGGTCCTAAAATTTTGAGGGAAATGGAAGACCAAATGAAGCTTATCAAAGAAAAGCTTAAGCAAGCTTCAGATCAAAAGAAGAGTCTTGCAGATAAGAATAGAACTTTCAAACAATTCTCTGCAAGAGATAAGGTCTTTTTGAGAGTTCGGCCGCATAAGAGTTCAATCTCTTTCGGAAAGAACTCAAAGCTTTCCCCTAGGTTTTTTGGGCCTTTTGATGTCTTGGAGGTGATTAATCCGATTGCTTACAGGCTAGCTCTGCCACCAGCTCTATCTCAGATCCATAATGTTTTTCATGTTTCAGTGCTTAAGCCCTACCATCCAGATGTAGCTCATATTATTGACTGGCATGCGTTACAGGTACAGGACCCAGGAGTGATGCAGGTGGAGCCTGTCAGGATATTGGAAGAGCGCAACGTTAAGTTGGGGAACAGGGACATTATGCAGTATAGGGTCCAGTGGGACCAATTCTCAGAGGATAATGCCACTTGGGAGAATGCTGAGGACATTGATAGAGTTTTTCCTCATTTGAGATCTTAGCATGTTTTTCTTTTCTTGTTTTTAGAGACTTATGATACACTAATGTTTTAGATTTTGTTGTGTGGTTTGTAATAAGACATCGAGACAATGTCTCTTCCTAGTGGGGAAGGATGTCACGTCTCAATCCTAATGCAGGTTACTTTTTGGCTTTGTGTGGATTTGTTACATGTTTTGTTGTGTCTGATAGAGTAATGATTAATATGATGATATTTTGGCGTGGAGATAAATGAAAGTGTTTATTTAAATTATGAAAAGTTGAAAAGTATTGAATGTGTTTTATTTTGAAAATGAAGCAAAATAGAGTAGAAACATTTTTATTAATTTAATGCATTGCTTTATTTATATCTTGACGTGATACTAATTCAATTATTGTTGTGTGCCTGAGTGCACTTGAGTTGCAGGAAGTCGAAGACCAAGGGTGTGATTAAGGAGAGGTGATTAGCATCTTGACAGGACAAAGCAGGAAGACCTCTCGATCACACACACGCACTTAGTTTCATATAGACTGCATTTAGGAATGTCTAAATTTTGTGTGTTTGTTTTGAAGTATTTGCAAATTAAATAATAATTAGTAAATTAAATAGAATAAAGCATGATAAATAAAGGATTAAGTTTAAATATAGTTAATTATAGATTTTTTATTTAAATACTAATGCATTCTACTCTTCTTGTATTTTGTGTTACTCTTTGCGTTAATAAGTTAACCATTGGTTATAAGATATTTCTTCTTTTTTATTATTGAGTAAATATTTTAAAAAGGAGATTTACATGCAATTGAATTGAAAATTATTATTAATTTTAAAATAGATTTCAAGATTAGGTTAGGAAATTGTGAATGGAAAAGCAATTTTAAATAGGGAAGTGAGTTCCCGTGAAGGTAACGGTTCTTGAAAATAATCTTGAAAACAAGCTCTATAATTTTGTTCTAATGGCTGCCAAGCAAATGTTGAATCTTTTAGAATAGTATGTTCAGAATTAATCTTGGGTAAATAGTGGAAGGATAGAGAGCTGGAAAAACAATTGAAGAGAAGGAAAAAGAAGAGGTTGTTTGTAAGAAACCAGATTGAAAAGAGGCAAAAGAAGAAGTTGGTTGAAGAGCATCTCCAATCCCAGCTGCAAGCGTAATTTCCAGGTTTTCTATTCTCTTCCTACAAATCTTGATTGAAATGAGTAGATACTACTGAGGAAATTGAATGTCAGTTTGAGTGGTATGCATTACTGTGAAAGATTGAGAAAGAACTTATGATCTTTTGTGTGTTTTAAGAGAAATTGCATATTTTTCTCCATTTCCAGATTAGGATTTTTCTCTTTAAACTGTGGGTTAAATTTTGTTCCAGATTGCTCATTCTTTCTGCAGTAAGTCTAAAAATGTAAATATATATATATATACATATATATATATATATATATATATATATATATATATATACGCACACATAATTTCCCTGTGTGTACATACATATATATATATATAAATCTTATAGATATACATACCTTTGTTTATAAACTACGTATCACTTCAAACTTGAAGTTTTTGAACAAGATTTGTTTTTAGCAAGTCGAATTCTTCTGTTTCATTTTCTTTTGAAGATGTGTTCTTTTTTAGTGAAGAGAGGAGGGGACTGGAGTTTTCCCCAGCCGCGCCCTTCCCATAAGGGAGGGCGGTGCTGTGGGAGACAGCGCTCCCTCCACAGGCCGCGGCCTGTGGAGGAAGCGCTGCCTTCCACAGGCAGCGCCTCCCCATATGGGGGGCGAAAGCCTCCATATATACAAAAATTTGCATATTTTTTTTAAGCGAAAACTAAATGCTATACACTGGAAACTGTAACTCGCCAGTGAATTCTTCGATTGGAATATGCTATTCACAGTATGATAAATATATACATTACTGTATATATATATATATATATATATATATATATCTATATATATATATATATATTTATTGTATATATATATATATATATATCTATATATATATATATTTATTGTAGCTATATATATAGATAGATATATATATATATATAGATATATATATAGTTTATATATATATATTGTAGCTTATATAGATAGATATATATATATATATAGATATATATATAGTTTATATATATAGATAGATATATATATATATATATATATATATATATATATATATATATATATATATATATATATATATATATAAATCTATCTATATCTATCTATCTATCTATATATATAAGCTACAATAAATATATATATATATATATATATATAAATCTATCTATATATATATATATATCTATATATCTATCTATATATAAGCTACATATATATATATATATATATATATATATATATATATATACAGTAATGTATATATTTATCATACTTTGAATAGCATATTCCAATCGAAGAATTCACTATCTATATATATATATATCTATATATACACACTTATAGACATAAATATATATTTTTTCTTAATTCAGAAAACATCACTCCCTGTCATTGAGAATATACAGAAATCCAAGCATTGGGAAAATGATCACAGCATTATAGTATATGCACTTCATATAATCAGTTTGAATTCTTTTGATATTTAAGAATTAACACTCATATATATATATATACATATGCTGATATAGATATCATTTTTTTTCAATCGTCAACGTTTCTTGCAGTCATTATTTTTTTAAACAGAAAGAAACACAACTTAGTATATATACAATTATCTATAAGTCTACCTAGTATTTGTGTATATGGGGTTATATGGTAAATTTTATATACAAATTTGTATGAAGAATTACAATATCTACAGGATGGAAACTAGAAATGAAACAGATTAAATTCACACCAATAACTGTGGACACTAGAAAACTTGTGTTTTTGGTGCAAATCTGGAAAATTACTTTGTTTTTCTTTCCTAAAGTTGTTATATTTCTAAACTTCGATGCATTGTAAGAACCATTATACATCTTTTATGAACTTAGTGAAATACATGTTAAATACACATAAGGCAATGATAAGAGCTGAAGATGAAACTTGTAGACTATTGAAAACACAGTCATAATTAGTGAATTTTCTGAAAAGAGTGATTTTCTTTTTGCTGAAACTATTAAATTTATTGTGAGAAAAACTAATTTAGAAAATAGAATTGAAATTGAATTTATTTTGCATTGTAAACTCACTTGAAATTGCACAAGAAAACTTTATTTTACTGAATGCATGCAAGAAAGCTATTTTGAAAAACTTTGTGAAAACCTTGGAAAATGGTGAAATTTTCTTTGAAATTAGAAATGAGTAAAAATCAAATGTGAAACTAGATGGAAAATAGATGGAAAAATGCTTTTTTTTTTACTGTATTTTGAGAAACTTTCGAGACAGGATGCCGAAGGTGGAACCACAGAGACGGTAGTTTTACCTTTTCTAAAACTATCATTTATTTTATTTATGCTTGGCCAATCACATGCACCATTGAAATAGATGGAATTAAAAGCCTAGAACTAAATGAATATAGGTCTCTGCCACCTCCTGTTTGCAAGAAATATGTGATTCTCATGTTAGGAATGCATATAGGCATCGGGCTTGCATCGAGAGTTCCCTCCTGCATTGTTGTTTAAGGTTGCTAGGCTCCTCGTGTAGGGCCGGGGATTTCTTCGAGTTAGGAAGAAACCCGGGGAAGTATTGTACTTCGTGGTTGGGCAGAAAAGGCTCCTTAATCACACTCTTGGCCCAATTTGCAAGAAGACCAGTGGTGTCACAGCAGAGGTTTAGAGATTTATATGTTATAAATGTAATCATGTATTATTTGGAATGGCTTGAAAAGCCCACTTGCCAATGTAATTTTATTTGTAATTCAGTAATGTAACATTGAAATAGATGTATTGAAAAGAAAGATTTTATGTAACATTGGAATAGATGTACCGACTGAAAGTTAGTGATGTAATTGAAAACTTGAGCAAATTTATGGAATCTTATTGATATGCGAATGGCAATCATATATGTATCATTGCAATGATCCTTGTTGTTAATTAAATTTATTTGATCTGCATACATGGAATGGAAATATATTCTGAATTTTCCTTTTGAGCAAATATGGAAAGTGTATCTTTCACTTTTATTATCCTTGGAATGTATTAAGTTTGGTAAATTGTGTGGCTAAATGAACATCAATTTTTTGAGCGTTACAGTATGTAGTTTTTTGTAATGAGAGGTCCCACTTGGATGGGTAGTGCAATGATGCCTTATGATACCCATTCTTGGTCATCATATGCTCTGATGGTGGTACTCTTCTCTTTATCAATGGTATCCTTTGAATAGCCCAAAATCTTGATTAAATAAAGGGTACAAATGTTCAAACCAGCACCTCCATCTACTAAGACTCTTTTAACCTTATTTTTATGAATGATAACCTCAAGATGTAAATCAAGGTTATGAGATGGTTGTGACAGTAGGTCTTGTTCTGAGAAGGTGAGAAGATGGTTAGCGATATGCCCTACCATATCTTAAAACTAATCTGTATCAATATCCTCAATGATGGACGACTCTGATAAAGCTTTCTCTAAGATTTCCCTATGTGTGGGGGATAGCCTTAATAGTTCTAAGATTGATATTTGTGTGGGGGTCTTCTTAAGTTGATCTAGAAGATTATACCTGTTGGGATTTGATGTTGGAAAATTAGTGTTGGAATATGGCTTCTATTGTTTTCATTGATGGCGACTGAAGTCATTGATCCATTATGCACTGTAGTATCTAACTATATCGGAAGATAGTGAAGAACAGGGTATCCGGTTGAAGTTGAATTCGTCAAGTGGTTTGCATTATCAGTTTAATAGTTTTGGTTGTGGATCTTAAGGAAGGTCGTTGGATATATGAAATGTGTTATTCTCAATTTTTGTGTTGTTGCATCAAGTGGTGTACAAGTTATGGGATCCGATCGTTCAATTTTTTGTTCATTAATATATGAAGGCCGACTAAGTGAATGTAAGGTGTTGCAGATGTTTAAGGAAAAAAAAATTGAATTATTTTTGTGTTGGAGATTTTTTTTTGGGTCCTAACTATGCTATGGCTAACTTTGATGGATGCACATTAAATTTTATTCATGATTTGAGCCAACAGTTGGAAGATATTTTCTATTTTATTGAAGCTGATATATAGCGACTGAATTCTTGATAGCGGATATATATATGAGATCAGTTGATTCATTTTGGTGTGTGTGTGGTGTTTGATATGTGTGGATGTGTATTGTGAATATCAGAAGAGAAGTTAAGCATTTTTCATTTGTGAAGAAGAGGATTTTGTGAAGTGAATTAAGGTAGAGTAGAGCGAAGTGCAGAATCAGACAGAAGGTCCAGAATCTGATCTATGAGCCTAACCGGAACTGTAATCAGGCATTTATAGATGTTATTTTCTTAGTTCAACCTTTTGATGTAATCCAAATATTTTGTAAGGTAGTGAACCTTCCTGATTTTGAGCAGTGAGCTCTAGGAAGTGTGCCTAAATGCAAGTGCATTCCCCATTTTGTAAAACACTTATAGTTTGAGTACTCAAATTGTGGATTGACCTCCACTGTGGTTTTTCCCTTAACCGGGTTTCCACGTAAAAATCCTTGTGTTATGGTGTTGTGGCTTATTGTTCTATGTTCATGCATATTTATTTTGATTGAATGTTACAGACACTTGAAGAGAACAGATTAATAATGTTAAAAATTGTACAACACTGATTCACCCCCCCTCTTAGTGTTGCTTGAGTCCAACAATTGGTATCAAAGCTAAGTTCCTCGAAAGAAGTTTTATAGCTTGAGGTGGATCTTGGAATGTAATGGAATTTGGTAGTGTTCAACAATAGCTTTTGGTGGCACTTGATGACCTTGATTAGTCTAAAGTAGAAGTTCGAGAATTGAGAGCAAATCTTAAGGATGTTGAGAAATTCATTCAGAAGTTGAAGGATCAGATTATTAAGTCTAGGGAAAAGAGAAGAATCTTTGTGATCAGATTAAGCAGAAAGAGAGCAAAGGCATGGATGATCTTCACTTGAATCAAAACTTGAAGGAAATAACTAAAGAATGTGAAAAGCTTGCTAGAGATATTGCTACCCTAAAGCATGAGATGCAGTCTATGGCGATGAAGATGACTACGGAGATTGAAGAAAGAAAGCAGAATGAGGAAAATCTTGTCCAATCCCTAAAAGAGAGATCTGATGAATGTAGAAAAATTAATGGAGAATTCATTCAGTTAGAGATTGAACTGTAGCAATCTAGAAGCAACGAAGAAGAGCTTGAAAAACAGATTGTTATTCTCAGGGATGAACTCACTATTGCAAATGAATACAAGGAGAAGTTCAAGATTAGCTCTGTTAAGCTTGATGAGTTGACTCAAGGATAGAAGAATGTAAATGATAAGCGAGGACTTGGTTATGAGAAAGGAGAAAGTTCTGAATCTAGACAGAGGAATTTTAAGCAAGGAAATGTAATGAACAAAGCAAAAAGGCATACGATAAGACAACCTAATGCTCAAAATTTTAATGGATGTTGTTTTGCTTGAAATAAATTTGGTCATATGGCTACTCAATGTAGAAGCAAAATGAAATTAAGTGATTCATCATTTTTCAATCAGTGCTTCAATTGTAATAAGTTTGGTCACAAGTCAATTAAATGTGGAAATGTGTCAAACAACTCTGTTAATAGGAGTGTTAGATGTTATACTTGTGGAAGATTTGGGCATATTGCTAACTAGTGTAGATCGAGAAGAAATAAATGGATTAACTAGTCTGAACAAGGAAATTTTGTGTGTTTTAATTGCAGCAAATATGGTCACATTGCAAGATCCTGCAAAAACAAGAATATGGATAGAAGAGGTCTGGGATACAAAGGAAAAAATATGCAAAAAGATGATAAAGGAAAAGGGAAAGTGATTGTGGATGAATAAGAGATCAGATGAAGAATACATGGGTGAAGAAGTGTCCCTCTATTACAAGAAATGAGCTAGCACTAGAACCTGCTTCTGGCAATTCCTTCAGGAATTAGTTTTAGGCCATTGGCCTAGGGGGAGTTGTTAAGAAAATCTTTCAAACACCCTGTCAGTAACTGACACCGAGATGTGGATGAGTTCAGTGGTTGCACTGATGATTTACAGATGTTGTTGGAATAGTTGGAAAGGATGTCATGCTGAGTTGAGGATCCGTAGAAGAGTTATCTTTCATAGAATGAGAAAACAAGGTATCCGGATAAGTTGGGGCAAAATCATTTATTACAACAAAAGTTAAGTGTATGAAATATAAAAGGCAACTTGAAACCCTCATTTGCCACTTTGTGTCAAAGAAGAGAAGTAGGAGAGCGCTCTGCACCAGAATTTCAAATGTGTGAAGAGAATTTAGCGGCGAAACCTTGATCCATCAGGTACTTTTGTTATATTGAGAAATTTTGATTTAGTGTGCGGTTGAAGAACTTCTTTGGTATTTTTGAGACATGTGTACAAAAGGGAAAATGAAAAAAATCAAAGGAATGGTAAAACTAGATGAATATAGTTGTGAGAAGATCAGAGCCGAAAGAAACATGTCGCATGATGGATTAAAATGGTTGAAAGAGGAAAAACACAAAAGCTTGGATATTTGGAGTGAATTTCCCTATTTCAAAAGCACATAAGTAATTGAGTTTATTCTGAAAAAATTGAATGATGATATTCTAACTCTAGATAAACCCTATCATATCTCGAAAGAAGTGATTGTAATTGTAACCAGGTTATGCAATATTGGGGATGTGCCGAAGAAGAAGTCAATTCAAAACAAAGAAGTTGAAACCCTAACCAGAGTAACTGGAGATCAAAGGAAACTGATAATATCCACAATCAAAGATTCAGTGATAAGGTACATTGTGTATGGAATATCCTACAAAATATTTTTCAAAAACAAAGAAGGTGCAACTTTGGCAAGTGTTGTTTACATTTCACACAAGATGATAATGGAAGATCAAGATTTTGATCTTTGCGGATTACTGAAAGATAAATTGATGGAGAATGTGCACTTGACAAAGGAGATGGGTTACCCTTTCAGGTTTGGTACTTTGGTTATATGCCTTGTGATGTATTTTCTGAATTGCTTACCCCTGAATAACAATGTAATGTGGGAAGAGAGTGAACCAGTTTGCAAGCATATTTACATATACTCTAATAATTTGACAAACTGTGATCAAGTGTATGAAAGTTTCTTTAAGGGTTTTCTAAGAAAGTTTGGATCAACTGGTATTTCCATTCCGATAAGAGGACTTGAAGTTTGTTCCTCCTCTAGTGAGACGGAGAGAAAGAAGAGAAGAGCAAAAGAAATTGATATTAGTACTCCACCAACATGCAAGACTCTAAAAGTTGAAGGCAAAGGGAAAGAGCAAGTGATTGTGGACATACCGGATGAGGAATCTGAAAAGGAATCTGAGGAAACCCTAGGAAAAGAACTAGAAACAGGTGAATCAGAACAAGAAAATGCAATGGCAGAAGGAAGTGAAGGAGAAGGTGATTTAACCAAGGAAAAGTTATTGTAGCTTATTCATGAAGAAGATGGAATGCAAAAAATTGTGAATATATGGTCTATCAGACCTTCATATGAGCAGGACATGATCTTAAGCGTACTAAGTGCTCATTTTGTGCACAATCATATTCAATTGGAGAGTTTGCAAAATAAATTTCTAGAAGAGTTGATTGAATGTATCAAGGAAACCATGGACTCTGAATATTAGAACAAGGAGGGAGGAGAAGTGATCCTACACCTGAAGAATCAATACATATTATCTCTTACCAAGCTAAAAAGGCGCATGAATGAACTAAGGCAATGCATAAGCTCAGCAAACAACATTTATAACTATTGTCTTCGATGGCCTTATGCAATCAGCAAGTACAAGGAGAAGCTGGAATAAATTGAAACAAAGCTGAACAATATTGGACAAAAATTTAACATGTCTCAAGATCAAAATGGTGTGATCAAGAAAAGGATTCAGGAATTGTAGGCAGAGCATACAAATGTTCAGAATACTAGGAACAAGATTGTTGACACCTTCTGGAAAGTGAAGGACATAACTGAATGCAGGTTGGAACAATTGATTGAGATACTGAGGAAGGGAGAAGTAATGGAAGAAGCCTTTACCATTTCAGAATCCCTCATCAAGATTATCAATCGAACATCTGAAAACAACAGCATGATCATAATCACCAAGATTTCAGGGGAAGCATGGAAGCAGTTTCTTTCGAAGATGAAGGAAAAGTACAAAATAATCTTCAAATAGCAGTTGTATTCCTTCAATTTTTGCATAATTTTTTGGTTTCACTTCATAGGGAGAGAAAGAAAATATTTTATTATCTTTTTTTCATTGATGTCAAAGGGGGAGAGAGAGCAATGGAAAATTCCTTATCAAACTTAGGGGAGTTTTGTTGAGTATTGTCAGCTTTGGCATTTTGAAGGTTTTGACACTTAGTCATTTTTCACTAAGTGTTGCCATCAATTCCAAAGGAGGAGATTGTTGGAATATGGCTTATAGTGTTGTCATTGATGGCAACTAAAGTAAATGATTTGGTTCACACAGTAGTGTTTGACTATACCAGAAGAAAAAGTGAAGAACAGGGTATCCGGTTGAAGTTGAATTCGTCAAGTGGTTTGCATTATCAGTTTAACAATTTTGGTTGTGGATCTCATGGAAGGTCATTGGATATATGAAATGTGTTATTCTCGAGTTTTGTGTTGTCGCATGTCGCATCAAGTGGTGTATGAGTTATGGAATCCGGTCGTTCGATTTTTTGTTCATCAATATATGAAGGCCGACTAAGTGAATGTAAGGTGTTGTGGATGTTTATGGAAAAATTGCTTAAAGTATTTTTGTGTTGGAGATTTTTTTTGGGTCCTAACTATGCTATGGATGACTTTGATGGATGCACATTAAATGTTATTCATGATTTGAGCCAACATTTGGAAGATATTTTATATTTTATTGAAGCCGACATATAGCAACTAAATTCTTGATAGTGGATATATATATGAGATCGGTTAATTCATTTTGGTGTGTGTGTGGTGTTCGATATGTGTGGTTTGTATTGCGAATATCAGAAGAGTAGTTAAGTGATTTTAATTTGTGCTGAAGAGGATTTTGTGAAGCGAATTAAGGCAGAGCAGAGTGAAGTGCAGAATCAGACAGAAGGTCCAGAATCTGATCTATGAGCCTAACCGGAACTATAATCGGGCATTTATAGATGCTATTTTCTTAGTTCAACCTTTTGATGTAATCCAAATCTTTTGTAAGGTAGTGAGCCTTCCTGATTTTGAGCAATGAGCTCAAGGAAGTGTGCCTAAATGCAAGTGCATTCCCCATTTTGTAAAACACTTATATTTTGAGTACTCAAATTGTGGATTGACCTCCACCGTGGTTTTTCCCTTAACCGGGTTTCCATGTAAAAATCCTTGTGTTATGGTGTTGTGGCTTATTTTTCTATGTTCATGCATATTTCTTTTGATTGAATGTTACATACACTTGAAGAGAACAGATTAATAATGTTAAAAATTGCACAACACTGATTCACCCCCCTCTCAGTGTTGCTTGAGTCCAACAAGCAGGTTGTGCCCTAGATTGAGATGGGACTCCTTAGATGGTAATTTTTCCATGTCGTGTGGTGAATCCACACTCTGCACTAGGCCCTTTGATGGTGATGACAGTGATGACGTTATCACAAGAAGCAACCATATTGGAATAGGTATGTTGCACGTTTGTGTAATCCTTAGCTTTCTGGTATTGTTCGCTTTGTTATGATCTAGCATAGGGTTCTTGTATATCTTAAGATCCTTATTTTCAGCTAGTATCTCAACATATATGGTTTCATTCTCTATGAGGTATTGGATGATGTTTTTGAGCCTCATGTAGTTTGTCATTTTGTGTCCTTTGATTTTATGAAAGTCACAGAGATCATTTTCATTGTACCATGATGGTTTCTCTTGTGGTTCTTGATAGTTTTCAAAGTTGGGAAGTGTTATCAAGTTTGACTCTACCAACTTCTTCATGATGGTTTTGATGGGTTCCAACAACTGTGTGTACTTGTGTTTAGGATAGTTGTTCTTGTTAGGGGTTCACCTTTGTTGCATTTCAGTGTTATTGATATGATTGTTCTAAGGAGGTGTTGTTTGTTGCGCAGTTGGTTGAATGTTAGCAACTTGATTGTTGTTTGTTCTAGAAGCACTTAAGACTACCTTATCATCTACCACACCATCATTTGTTATATTCTTATTTTTAGCCTAGACACAAGGCTTGTCATTTGAGCTATTTGATGGGCGGTTGTCTTTGTAAGCTTGGGTATTTCCTTGTGAGATTAGACCTATCCTGATGTTAAGGGATCTAGGGAAAATCTCGTCATAAGATGTGATGCACTTCATTTTCAAGTGGAAGGATAGATTTGGAGATTTGCTATGATGATTCCCAATTGTTGTTCATCGGGAAGAGGCCACTCACTCTTACTAGCTTTTTGTCTCCACCGTTGTAAGAAATTAGTGAAAGATTCTCCTTTGTTTTGTCTTAGAGTGTACAATTCCTCTAGACTTATGTTTGTGTCAAGATTAAAGAAGTGATTGATGAATTTATCAGTAATTTATTGGAAAGTTTTGATATCGGGAGGTAGATGAGAAAACCAATCCCTGGCAGGACCTGTTAAACTCTGAGGGAAGAGGCACATTAAATAGGAATCATTGTAGGCTACCTCCATACACATGACGTTAAACTCTTTGACATGATCTACAAGACTTCCCCTCCCTTTGTATTCATCGAATTTAGGGATTTGAAAGTCGAGATGGAATGGTACCATTGCGATGTTTTGGTCAAATGGATAAGGACATATATTTTGTGTATGAGGCTTCTTTGTCTTGCCCATTCGAAGGTCCTGTATTTCTTGGGATAGCGCCTTAAATTGTGAGGCTAGATCATCTTGTGGATTTGGTGGAGGAACATATGTTGGGATGACGGATGAGTTGTAGGTGGGATTTTGATATGATAAGGTGTTATATGGGGTGTATGGCAGTGTGATATTTTGTGAAGGTGATTGTGGTGTTGATATTTATGTTCTTAACACATTTGTATAGACAATTTTCTATTGAGGATTATAGTAGGAACTTGATTGTTGTTGCTGTTGTTGGGCATACTACTGAGCTAGTAAGGCTTGTTGTTGTTGTGCCACAAGGGCTTGCTATTGGGCTTGTTATTGTTGTTACACCACTAAGGCTTGTTGTTGGGCCTGTTGTTGTTGTTGTGATGCTAAGGCTGCTTGATGAGCTTGATGTTATTGTTGTGCTAAGGCTACTTGTTGTGTTGTTAAGGCTACTTGTTGTTGTTGTTGTGCTGCTTATTGTTGTTGTTGTTGTGCTACTAGGGTTTCTTGCTATAGTTTTTGTTGTTGTGCTACTAGGGCTACTTGTTGTTGTTGTTGATGTTGTTGTGTTGCTAGGGCTACTTGTTGTTTTTGTTCTTGGATGACTTGCTAATAAGATTTTTGTAAAGCTAAGGCATGTGCTCGCAATGAAGGATTGGTTGGTTGTTGGGATATCTTTGATGGATTGGGGGTGTTGATGTTTTGAGCGGGTAATGGATTGTTGATGAGAGGTTGGGGGTTCCTTTGGTTTAACATCCCTTGTAAGATAATGGATTGAGGTGGAGGAA
>VDFB02157533.1:0-13180 GCA_007258455.2 Sequoia sempervirens | reverse complement strand
TCATTAGTAGTAAAAAAATTGTTTAATATAAAAAATGACATTGCACTAAAATAAACAATTTATAAAGCATTCTCACTTCAGTACAAAAATATTTCTTACTCGTGCAATTAGAGCCAAATCGAAAGAAGTCTATTTTTTCTGCAATTGATTCTTTCAACATCTCTTTCTTGTCATAAACATGTGCAATTTTAACCTCTAATACCTTTTTACCACCTGGACTTGTTTTGAACTCTTTGATCATTCCTTTCCAATGATATTTGACATCAATTTTTTTTTTTAACCTTATGTTTTCCATTCTGTAAAGGCCTCATCGTAACCATGGAGTTGATAGATAAGGTCATTGGAATCCAATTTCCCTCATCATCTTTTGTGTTGTAAATCACAACGGATTTCAACTCACTTGAAGGTCTTCTAAGTGCCATTTATTCCTAAAAAATTGAATTAAGAAAACACAATTAAATAAATAAATAAATAAATGTTAAAATAAGAAATAAAGTTGAAGTTATATATATATATATATATATATGCTAAAAATGTGCAATTAATTGTCACCATTGAAAAATAAGATTTATATATAATGAATTGAATAATTAAAATTGAAATTGAAATTGAGATCATTTGAAATCGCAAGCATGATCGGGACAATTGGAATGACGAGATCTATTTTTTTGTATAGAAAATTGCAAGTTACAAAATGAAGAAGCTGCAAATAAAAACAGTCCAAAATACTGTTGTTGAGAGCAGCAATAACACTAAAACATACAAACAAAAAATACAACCAAAGTATGTACATTATCAATATATTTCTATCTACCATACAGAGAGCAAGTTACAAAATGAAGAAGAAGTCAAAGATTGCAAATAAAAATAGTCCAAAAGACCGTTGTTGAACAGAGCAGCAATAACACTAAACCATACAAATAGAAAATACAACCACAATATGTACATTATCCATATATTTCAATGCTTGGAATGACCATATATTTTTGACAAAAAGAAAAAAAGTAAAGGACCACTTTGTATTACACAATATGGCAATCATACTATGGTTAACTTTACTGATCCATGAAACCACAGGCAAGAAAAGAAATTGGAAAGTTATTGCATATATTATTTCCCTATAAATTTAAGCTTGGCCTTGACTACAATATTATAAAAAATACAACAAAGATCTATACACTTTTCCACTATAAAAATAAATTAACAAAAACTCCACCTGAGCTTAACTCATGACCACAACTCAATCAATTGAGTGTGTAGAAATGCTTTCAAAAGACTAAAACCATGAAGATAAAAATGAACACAATAAAATAATGCAACCCCAAGAATGGAAAACAAATAAATTATTGAAAATCCTTCCCTTGTAACAACAAATCTTCTAAACAACTAGCAAAGTAAGTGTCTTGGCAACATATAACCCTAAAACCACCATAAATATTCATCAAACAAGCTCTGAATCATCTAATAAAAAAATAAAATGAACCAAATTTCATGCCTAAAATTTCTGGAGCTTTCAAGAACAAACCACGACTCAAATCCAATATATATAGTTGGACCATTAAATTGAAGGAGCTATGGAAAAACCCTTGCTTGTCATTGTATAAGAGTTGCCCAAAATTTGGTTCATGTCCACTGCACAATTTATAAACCCTTCAGTGGATATTGACCCACAATCTAATTTGATATAAAACCCACAATAATTTATTTCCCTGAGAAATTTCACAACATCATACACCACCTTGCAATTTAATCAAAATGTAGGTACATTAAGATTGAGCTCTACATCATCCAACCTTGCAACACCTGTTTGATCTCTGCAAAATACAAAAAAATACAAGGAAATATAAGAGTTGATTTTGGCAGAGCTGCAACATGCAACAAGTGTGGGTGGATGAATTTTTTTTATTTTTGCAACACTTCATAATGATTTTTATGATTTTTTAATTTTTTTTAAATGTTTTTTATATTTTTTTCTTAAAGAAAAAAATATTTTTTTGAAAATATAAAAAATTCTATAATAGAACTTAAGAATATAAATCTAAAAAACAAAAAGAATATTTTGTATTTAGAAAGATGAATGAGGTAGAATAGGATATGTAGAGTTAAATTAACCATCATGAGTTAATTTATAAGATTTTAGAAAGTTTAATTTTATAAAATAAATAATTTTATTTTTATTTTAGATGATGTCACCGTATAGGTTTATGTCATCTTTTAGTTATTTTTGATAACTTAAAAAGTTAATGATGCCATCCTTAAGAGGCCCATTTTTTATGTAAATTTCTCCTAATGGAGACCCACATTCTTGGGTGGTGTGAATGTGGCCTAGTACGTGCTCCCCTTACCAGTGTTTGTGATGGGATTCTGCGATGATTGACTCAAGCTAATAGAATAGATGCCACATCTATTCTTAGGGCCAATTTTCAAATAGACATTTGTTAGAAAGTGTTGCTCATTTGAAAAATCATCTTTGATCCCCATACCCCTATGGTATATTAGGTCCAATGGAAACACATTGTACCTGATATTGTTTATTTGCAAACAAATTTCAATCCAATGTGGGCGGACATTATCAGCGTGTCCAATCTTGAAGCTGTAATCTAGTAGGTGGTAATTCAAAGCTTGGCCGAGACATTTTTCAACGATTGAACATTTGCTGCTAGTCTCCGTTGTGAGGAGTGGAGAATAGGACATAATCTTCCACAAACCCTTAATGTCTAAGTTGTAGGAAATCCTCAACGTTGATGGATACTCCTTCGAGCTAGATAATGATTCTGCACTGAATAGGGAAGCCCAATGATAGATGTAAAGATGTGTTTCGGCATGTCCAAGAAGTAATTAAACTTTTTGTTGTGCTTCCGCTAGAATTTTGGAGTAGGAAGACCACACATTAGGATCATCTTTGAAGAAGGAAAGAAATGAAAAGAACGTACCAACTATTAGAGTGTTAAAGAATAACTTGTATTCTAGGGGTTCAATTGCACCTCCCATTAATCTCAATGAAAATTGTAAAAAATAAAATCGTATGAATCCTTGTTTACGGCCAATGGAAATAGATGAAAATAATCCCCAAAATAGCAATGAAACTAGATGCAAATTTTATTGTGGAGACTCTTCTCTTCAATTCTGAAGATCATATGTGCTAAGATCACATATGTGTCCCCCATAACCGCTCACAACCCAATAGAAGCTCAGAGGCTTTTGGATTTTGTCCCCAGTATCAAACTACAAACAAATAAACTTATCTTTCATTGTGGCTGAGTAAAATATCCGTGGCACTCCCTCACCATATTCAAAAAAGTTGTAAACATCATATAGCATCTGTCTGTATTCATCTAGGGACTCCATGTGTGGACACAAGAGATTTAGGAACTAGAAATGCATGGAGTTTTACGAATATAACAACAGGTGGGCTAGGATTGAATCAAGAATGACAAGTGTGGAGATTAACCGAAATGTTGAGATATTTTGAAATTGATGGTTAAGTTCAATTCATGATTGATTGTATAATGATATCTTGTCAGGTAGACTCCTCTTAAACAATACACGATAACACTATTTTCTATTATATATTTTTATGTTGCAAGTTCTATTCACTATCAACAACCTATGTGAATATTTTATGTGATAATGGAAATCTTCCTAATAAGATTCATTACGTGTCATGTAATTCTTCTTCTAAATATGTATAGAAGTGATTAGTCTATTTAATTCATCCATTATTCTATTATTCTAAACTAATTACTCTTTTAATTCATCTAAATCCTTTCTAATTTTTCCATTTTTAACATCCTTATTATTTCTTCATCTATCACACAACCTTTCACATACATCAAGCCATTTTTTAAAATTTTAACTCTATTTATAAATAATATTTATTATTAATGAAATACAACCATGGGGAAGGAGTTTGAGAGCAGCCCCATGTTTCAAGCATAACTTAAAAAATGTGATTTGGGTATTTGTGATTTTTGGACAAGGGTTATAAGACATTAAGCTGAAGAAAGAATTTAAAGTTCATGCCAGCCCAGTTTGTAGAAACAAATTTATGGACTGCACAATGAGACTATTTTACTAGTTAAAGTAGTCATGGGGGAAATAGCTTGACAACAGCCCTGTGTTTAGAGCATAACTCGATAAATACGATTTGGGTATTTTTTATTTTTGGACAGAGGTTAGTGTTGGAAATGTATGTCTCAAACTATATAGGTTGAAACCTCCATGAGAGCTAAGTCAGTGTGACAGCTTCAATGTATGGCTAACAAGCAGTGTGTATCATTTTGTTTTGCACAGGTCATTGTGACTTTGCAGAAGTCTTGCCGAAAGGTTACACTGTGGAGTCTATCGTTGTGACAAGGAGTACTCGTTATGACCTCATAGCGCTCTGGAGACCTCTGGCCGATAGGCCATTCAATCGTGTATCGGGGAGACTCTTGGCGACCATGATCTTTGGTGTAACATGGCGGCTCGGTGAAGCATCTTAGCAAAAGCTAATGTCTCACCGACAGGAATACTGTTGGTTTCTTCGCCGTAACATATGGCTCAGTGAGAAGTCCCAGCGAACGGAGAAGGTCACGCCGATGGGGAAACATCCATACGTTCTTCGAAGTAACTCAAAGTGGTTGGAGAAACGTCTTAGTGACTGAAGGGTGTCTTGCCGATAGTCGATGCCTATCAGGGTAACTCAAGGATCTCAGGAAGACATCTCAGCGAACATTGAAGGTCTCGCCAACAGGAACATCTTTTGAAGTCTTCGGTGTAGCTCTTGGCAAATGTTTGTCATCGGTGGACATGGTGGTCTCGATAAGAAGTCCCAACGACTTTGATGAGTCTTGCAGATGATGAAGAGCCTTCAAGGTAAGTCTTGGAGTTTGGTATGTTCTCTTACCAAAGGGTGTATGTCTTGGCGACTATTGACAGTTTCGATGAAACAAATGATCTTAGAGAAACCTCTTGGTGAAGGTTTTAAGTCTTGCCGACTAGTGATTGAAGCTCGATATGACTTGTCTTGTTCAGCATAAAGTCTCAGTGACTTGGTGTTTGGTTTTTCCGATAGGTGTATGCTTTCGGTGTAACCTAATGTTGCTCTATGAGACCTCTTGGGGATATCGGTATGTCTTTCCGACTATCTTTTGGAGCTCGATATAACTTGTGTCTTTGGTATACCTTTGGTGACTCGCTATGATCTCCTGGCGAATGCGATAGGTCTGGGCAATTGCTTGGTGACTCAGTGTAACTCATGAAGCTCGATAGAACATCTTAGCAATAATAGAGACTCTTGGCGACATCGATATGAAGTATATGTGGCATCGGCAAGACACTGTTAGTGTCTCACCAAGATGCCAATACATTGCGAATTATGTTGACCAAGTAAGACCGTCCTATGTGGAGTCTCATGGACCAATAGGAGAAGCCGAAACTGAACAGTTGGAAGACAATCAGTTGTGATGGTTCTGTGAGGAAGTTCGATAGGTAGGGAACACCATAGATATACTCTAAGATTGTAGATTGTGATCGGGTTGGATGGTTGGTTGGTTCAACAGATTGTTGTGTGATTGAAGTAGTGGAAGAATTCTATTCTGTGGACTGTAATTGTGAAAGTTCCTGTGCAATTTTTGTAAATGGTGAATGTTGCTGTATAATGACACCAAAAAGATAAGTCTATAAATTGTATGTAATCTCAATTACTGTAATACAAAGTGATTTCTCTTGGTGTGGTGGGTTTTTCTCCCGTAAGGGTTTTCCCACGTATATCTGGTTTTCTTGTGTGATTGTCAAAACTCTGTTTCTATAATCTGTTTCTTAGTGCATGTTAACTTGACTATAATTGTAAAATTTAAAAGTACATCTAAATCCTTTCCTAAGGTATTGACGTTAGGAGAATTGTTTCTGCATCTAATTTTCCTTACAAGTGGTATCAGAGCATGGCCAGTTGTGCTATCCTTGTGGGTACATTGGGTTTTTTGTGTCAATTCTGTTCAGTGGGAGTCTTGTAGAGTTTGTCGATTTCTAATTATAGGTTAAGATGGCTAGTACATCTAGAAAGTTTGAAATAGAGAAATTCAACGGCAGTAACTTTGAGTTGTGGAAACTCAAGATGGAGGATCTTCTTGTTGATCGTGATCTTTGGATTGCTGTGGTTGGAGTGAAACCTACAGGCATGAAGCAAGAAGATTGGGACCTTGTAGATAAGAAGTCTAAGGGGTTGATAAGGCTCTGTTTAGTAGACTCAGTGCTTCTGAATGTGCATGAGGAGAAGATTGCATCTTCATTGTGGAAGAGACTGGCATCTATTTATCAGGGGAAGTCCTTGGTGAATAAACTATTCCTGAGGAAGAAATTATACTCTTTGAGAATGCAGGAAGGAGGGTATGTAGCTGATCATTTGAACACTTTTAACATGTTTCTTGCTCAATTGACATCTGTTGGTGTGAAGACCGAAGAAGAGGATCGTTGTATGCTACTATTGTGTTCTTTGCCAAACTCATGAGATCATTTAGTGATGGCTATTGGGAGTACAACATCCAGTTTCAAGATGGAGGATATTGTTGGTTCTTTGCTGTCAGAAAAAATGAGAAGGAAATCTTCTAAGATGGCGAAGTAGGCTCTTGCTGTCAGAGGAAGGTCAAAGGAGAAAGGCAAGAAGAAGGACAAGAAATCAAAATCGAAATCAGAGGGGAGATCAAAGTCTCCTAGCAAGAAGTCCAAGGTGAAGTGTTGGAACTATGGGCAACCTGGTCATGTCCGAAAGGATTGTAAAGAGGAGAAAAAGAAGAAGAAGGGCTCTTCTGATAATGGTTCTTCTCATAGTGATGGTGACGCCTTCATTGCAGCCTTCGCAACTCAGGCATCAGATGATGTCTAGCTAATTGATTCTGGAGCATCGTTCCACATGACATCTCATAGAGAGTGGTTCACAAAGTATGAAGAATACGATGGTGGAAAGGTGTACTTGGCGAGTGATTCAACTTTAGAGATTGTTGGCCATGGAAGAGTTAGAATACAATTCCCTAATGGTAGAGTAAAGGGAATCAATAATGTTATGCACATACCAGGTCTGGCTTGAAATATATTATCTGTAAGTATGTTGAACGATATTGGAGTACAAGTTACGTTCTCTGGAAATGGCTGCAAGATGACTAGAGGTTCAATGGTGCTGGCTAGAGGTGCTCGAATTAGTACCCTGTACAAGCTAGATGCACAGGTTGTTCAATGTAACAGTGTCTCTGGAAAGTCACTGAAAGTTGTTTGTGGAGGTAAAAAGGGAAATATCCCTAATTATGTAAAATTTATGGAAGTAAAACTTCCTACAGAGAAGACTATGCTTTGGCATCATAGGTTAGGCCACATAGGAGAAAAAGGTTTAAAAACCTTGAAGAATAAAAACCTGTTTGAGGGGCTTGAAGACTATAATCTTGAATTTGAATTCTGTGAACACTATATATATGGAAAGCAACACCGTGTTTTTTTTTACTCCAGTCCTCATAAATATTCTGGTTTGTTAGATTATATTCATTCGGATGTGTTTGGTCCAGTAGATGTTCCTTCTTTGTCTAAGTCAAGATACTATGTGTCATTCATTGATGATTATTCAAAAAGATAATTTGTTTATTTTTTGAAAAGTAAATCTGAAGTGTTCAGTCGATTTAAGGAATTTAAGAACCTTGTTGAAAATCAGATTGGAAGAAAAATAAAATGCTTAAGGACTGATAATGGCAGTGAATTTTGTTCTGATGAATTTGAAAGATACTGTAAAGACCATGGAATTAAAAGACACAAGACTACACCTTATACTCCACAGTAG
Source organism: Sequoia sempervirens (assembly GCA_007258455.2). Classification (NCBI taxonomy): domain Eukaryota; kingdom Viridiplantae; phylum Streptophyta; class Pinopsida; order Cupressales; family Cupressaceae; genus Sequoia; species Sequoia sempervirens. The sequence continues at coordinate 5,376 of VDFB02157533.1, read as the reverse complement.
AATGGAGTTGCGGAAAGGTTCAATAAGACAGTGATGGAGAGAGCACGGAGTATGCTCAGTAGTGCTGGCTTGGAGGAGAAGTTTTGGGCCGAGGTTGTATCTACTACATGTTATCTAATTAACCGTTCTCCAAATTCTGCTCTTGTTAAGAAAACACCTTTAGAAGTGTGGTCTGGTAAGAAGCCCTCACTTAGACATGTACGTGTTTTTGGCTATGAGGCATATGCTCATGTGCCGGATGTAAAAAGATCTAAATTGGAGAACAAGGCTGTCAAATGTATTTTCATTGGGTATAGCGCTATCATAAAAGGATACAAGCTTTGGAATTCTGATACAGAGAAGGTTGTATATAGTAGAAGTGTAATTTGTCGTGAGCTAAAACCTTCCACTTTGGATCTGCAGTCAAAGACAAAGTTAGATAAAAATAAGGATGTAGCATTAATTCCTCCTACACTAGAGAAAGAGGAATTGGAAATTCAAAACGTACCTGAAACTGAGGAGAGCTCGAGTAGTTCTAAAAGTTCTAAAGAAGAAAAATCTCAGCCTTAGCAAGTGAGGAGATCAACCTGTGAAAGAAAACAACCAGATAGGTATGGGTTCTCTTTGATAGATTCTACTTGTGCCTATGCTTTGATTTCTAGCACTGATGAGCCTAAGACTATAAAAGAGGCAATTAAAATGTCTGATTCAGACTCTTGGTTGGAAGCCATGAAAGAAGAGATGGCATCATTAGATAAGAATAAAACCTAGAGTCTGGTGCCCTTGCCTAAAAGTAGAAAGGTTGTTGGTTGCAAATGGGTATTTAAGAAAAAGATTGGCCTGGATGGCAGTGTAGAAAATTACAAGGCAAGACTGGTTGCAAAGGGTTATTCCCAAGTAGAGGGAATTGATTATGGGGAAATATTTTCTCCTGTAGCAAAGCTGACATCTATCAGATTTTTTTTGTCACTTGCAGCAGCATATGACTTAGAGGTTGAATAGATGGATGTGAAGATAACATTTCTTCATGGTGATCTTGAAGAAGAAATCTATATTTCCCAGCCTGAGCACTTTGTTGAGAAAGGTAAAGAAAAACTAGTATGCAAATTAAAGAAGTCTCTGTATGGGTTAAAGCAGCCACCTAGAATGTGGTACCAGAAATTTGATACTTTTGTATTGTCTTTGGGATTTGTGAGATCAAAATCTAATCACTGTGTATATTATAAAGCTGAAAGTGATCAAGTACTTGTTATTGCTCTTTATGTTGATGATATGTTGTTCATAGGAAATAACAAGCTAATAATTTCTGATCTTAAGTCTTAGTTGTCTGCTAAGTTTGAAATGAAGGATCTTGGTGCAGCAAGGTATATTTTGGGGATGGAGATAACCAGGGATAGGAAGAATAGAAAGCTTTGGCTCAGTCAGAGTAAGTATGTCAGGACTATTCTTAAGAGATTTTGTATGAATGATTGCAAACAGCTAGTGGTCCCAGTCATACATGGAACGAAGCTATCTGTTGAGGACTGCCCAAAATTTCCTACTGAGATGAAGGACATGACCAGTGTACCTTATGCTAGTGCAGTAGGTAGTCTCATGTATGCTATGGTCTGTACAAGGTCAAACATTGCCCAAGCAGTGGGAGTACTTAGTCAATTTATGGCTAATCCAGGAAGAACGCATTGGGATGCTGTGAAAAGAGTTTTCAAATATTATAAGGGCACTTCAGATTTTGCATTGTGTTACCATGGGAATTTGGTTGAATCGCAGAGGACTCTCAACATTCGTGGTTATGTAGATTCTGATTAGGCAGGGGACATTGACAACAAGAGGTCCACCAATGGATACATTTTCATGTTGAATGGTGGTGCAGTGAGTTGGATGAGCAAGCGGCAAGCTGTAGTCGCTTTGTCCAGTATGGAGGCTGAATACAAGGCAGCTACTCATGCTTGTAAAGAAGCTGTATGGTTGAAACATTTGTGTTCTAACATTGGTTTTAATGCAGGGGAAATAACTATTTTATGTGACAGTCAGAGTGCAATTTGTCTGGAAAAGAACCCTACTTTCCATGCTAGGATGAAACATATAAACATACAGTACCACTTTGTACGAGATATGGTGGAGGATGGAAAGGTCAGTTTGGAAAAGGTTGATACTCTAGAGAATGTTGTAGATTCATTGACAAAGCCAGTGAGCACAGATAAGTTTAGGTGGTGTGCCAGTTCAATGGGCCTTAGTGCCCATGATTTTCAGTAAGTTATGTTGTGCTCTGGAGGTGCCTGTATGATCTTCGTCAAGTGGGAGATTGTTGGAAATGTATGTCTCAAACTATACAGGCTGAAACCTCCATGAGAGCCAAGTCGATGTGACAGCTTCAATGTCTGGCCGACAAGTAGTGTGTATCATTATGTTTTGCACAGGTCGCTGTGACTTTGCAGAAGTCTTGCTGAAAGGTTACACTGTGGAGTCTATCACTATGACAAGGAGTACTCATTATGACCTCATAGTGCTCAGGAGACCTCTGGCCGACAAGTCATTCAATCATGTATCGGGGAGACTCTTGGCGACCATGATCTTCGGTGTAACATGGCGGCTCAGTGAAGCATCTTAGCGAAAGCTAATGTCTCACCGACAAGAATACTGTTGGTGTCTTTGCCGTAACATATGGCTCGGTGAGAAGTCCCAGCGAATGGAGAAGGTCATGCCGATGGGGAAACATCCATACATTCTTCAGAGTAACTCAAAGTGGTTAGAGAAATGTCTTAGCGACTGAAGGGTGTCTTGTCAATAGCTGATGGCTATCGGGGTAACTCAAGGATCCCGGGAAGACATCTCAGCGAATGTTGAAGGTCTTGCCAACAGGAACATCTTTTGAAGTCTTCAGTGTAGCTCTTGGCGAATGTTTGTCATCGGTTGAACACGGTGGTCTCGGTAAGAAGTCCCAGCGACTTTGATGAGTCTTGCCGATGATGAAGAGCCTTCAGGGTAAGTCTTGGAGTTCAGTATGTTCTCTTAGCGAAGGGTGTATGTCTTGGCGACTGTTGACAGTTTTGGTGAAACAAATGATCTTGGAGAAACCTCTCAGTGAAGGTGTTAAGTCTTGCTGACTAGTGATTGAAGCTCGGTATGACTTGTCTTGTTCGGCGTAAAGTCTCAACGAAGGTGTTTGGTTTTGTCGATAGGTGTATGATTTCAGTGTAACCTAATGTTGCTCTATGAGACCTCTTGGCGATATCGGTATGTCTTGCTGACTATCTTTTGGAGCTCGATATAACTTGTGTCTTTGGTATACCTTTGGTGACTCGCTATGATCTCCTAGCGAATGTAATAGCTTTGGGCGACTGCTTGGTGACTCGGTGTAACTCATGATAGCAATAACAGAGACTCTTGGCAACATCGGTATGAAGTCTATGTGGCATCGGCGATACACTGTTAGTGTCTCACCAAGATGCCAGTACATTGCAAATTTTGTTGACCGAGTAAGACCATCCTATGTGGAGTCTCATGGACCAATAGGAGAAGCCAAAACTAAATAGTTGGAAGACAATCAGTTGTGACGGTTCTGTGAGGAAGTTCAACAGACAGGGAATGCCATGGATATACTCTAAGATTGCAGATTGTGATCAGGTTGGATGGTTGGTTGGTTCAACAGATTGTTGCGTGATTGAAGCAATGGAAGAATTCTATTCTATGGACTGTAATTGTGAAGGTTCCTATGCAATTTTTGTAAATGGTTAATGCTACTGTATAATGACACCAGAAAGATAAGTCTGTAAATTGTATGTAATCTCAATTATTGTAATACAAAGTGATTTCTCTTGGTATGGTGGGTTTTTCTCCCATAAGGGTTTTCCCACATATATCTGGTGTTCTTGTGTGATTGTCAAAACTCTGTTTCTGTAATCTGTTTCTTAGTGCATCTTAACTTGACTATAATTGTAAAATTTAAAAGTACATCTACATCCTTTCCTGAGGTATTGACGTTAGGAGAATTGTTTCCGCATCTAATTTTCCTTACAGTTAGAAGACATCAAGGTGCAAAAACCCTTTAAATTTCATGTCAACCTAGTTATAAAAACAAAGTTATTGACTAAGCAATCAGACTATTTTACTTGCTGGACACCCGAAAAAAATTGAGCACGAAAGAAGGCTAAAAATTTCTTTTAAGAAATGCAATTGGTAGGGAGTTTTGGGATCTATTCATAGAATGCATTGGTTGCAAGAAATACACAAAATGATCTGCTAAGAGAACTAAAGAAATCTTTAGAAATTACATTTATTAATTATTTTAGTTTGAAATTAATTAAACAAAGAGAAGTTTTTGTGTCCAAACAACATACACAATCAAATAATTGTTTTAAAAACATAGATAAAACACAAAAAAACATTGGAACCTAATTCGTTGTGTTGAAAATTGATGCGGTTGCAAATTTTCCAAGTTGTAGCTCTAAACTCTCCAAAACCCCCAAAACAATCTCTGCAATCTCTCCATACAAAACCTCCCTAGAAAGTTTTTTTTCAAAAACAGAAAAAATTTCATTGCAAGAAATCCCCCAAAATTAATTTTCAGCCCAATCCATTTAAAATCCCCTTAACTATTATTTATTATTCTCCACCATTTGTAACTTTATCCACTTCTTTAAATCAATTTAATTTATTTTCTTTTATTTTTTCCCACTATTTACAACTGCCACTAATTATCTTTTATAATTTCTAACCATGTCTTATGATTTACACAATAATCAAGCAATTAAAATATTAATTTTATTAATTTAATCTTTTATATAGTTTATTTGCACAATCACATAAATTTAATATATTTATTTAAATATTTCATTTTAAGCCATTAATTTTAATTTACGAAGATCAAATAAATACTTTTAATAATATTTTATTTAATCTATACTTTTATTATATATATATATATTATTTTAATTATTCCAAAACCTTTTATATTTTGATACCCTTTATTTTAACGAAATAATCAAACAAAAGCACTAGGGTAAGTGCACCAAGATGGTTCCCAAAAAAGGGGCTTAAGTGGCCACTTTTTTTCTGAAATCAGGAAATACTGACCTTGGACGTGAAATTGAGGATAGCTACACTCAAATTTTTTTGATGGAACAAAAACAAGGATCGCAGTGCTCCGAGTCTACTTTCTAAACTACTAATTTATTTTGAAAATGGTTGAGATTAAGGGGTTCAAAAGAGAGACACACACAAATTGCTGTTGTTTCTGTCAGAAAAACATAACATAGCTACTCTTGTGTGACCCGAGCACGGTGGACTTTTTTTTAGTATTTTTAAAATCGCTCCGGTCAGAAGTTAGATAACAGTATGTAGTAAGGACTGGATATTTTCTGATAATTTTTTAATGAATATTTGATTTTTTATTAATTT
>VDFB02157532.1:0-20757 GCA_007258455.2 Sequoia sempervirens | reverse complement strand
CTTCTAAGAGATCCCAAACCCTATGCCTATAGTTTGCGAGCCTTCTATCATGAGAGAAGTATAATTTTATAATTTCTTTAACTACAAGTTCAGAGTCCCCGAATACTTGCAACATTTTAACATTTTTCTTTAAGGCCATAAGAAGACCATGCACTAATGCCTCATATTCTGCTACATTATTAGTGAAATAAAACTATAGCCTATGAGCAACAAGAAAAGTCTTACCCACTGGACTAATGAGCTCAAACTTGACACTGACTCCTTGTTTTGACTTAGATCCATCAAATAGGAGCATCCAAAACATGGAAAGTTCCTTGACTTCAGGTCCAACTTGGCTCTTACTTCCTTTTGGTTGGGTGGTTGCTCCCGTAATCTTCTGGGAATCCTGTAGCACAATCTGTTGAACAATAAGTGGTTCTGCTAGCACCTCCTTTGGAATTTCCTTTTGAGGGACAGTTGATTTTTTGACATGCTCTACTATTGTTTGGCATAAGCAATAATCAAGCTCAGAGTGGGTAGCATTGTGAATCTTGCACCAATTTGGCAGTAAGAGATACTGGAAATTCATTCGGGTGCCCAAGCTGAGTTGATCCCTTGCACACTTTTACATGAATTCTTGGAAACCACTGAGTAGTCCCTAGTTGTCGCCTTCATCGGTTTTATCGTTTTATTCTACCAACATTTTTGTACTCAGAGGCATTTGAGTAGAGTCGGTTGGAGGGCTGCACTGCACTAAGAGTACTTCCGTGACATACTCTTCTTGGGGTTTGAATTTGTCTTGATAGGCAAAGGGGCAGTAATTTCCCAATTCTATCTCAACAAATAGCACCTCATTTAGTTTGTTGTACTATGTGATCATATATTTCATATGGGGCTCACAATCTACACAGATTTGATTTGGCAGCCCTTTCCATGACAGTCACATGTGAGAATGGTTAGTGGCAGCATATCCATTCAACTTTTTGGTGAATTCTCTTCCCAAGATGATCCCATATGCATCAAGTTTGTCAGCCACTTAAATATCAATGAATTGTTGTATCCTCAGATCTACAACAATTTGCATCAGGATCCAATTCATTTCTCCCACAATGTTGATCTCTGTTTTGTCCAGCTGGGTCACTTTCCTCTTAGAGGGTGTGGGGGTAATTCCAAGAGCCTTACATACTACCAAAGGCATAATATTGGTAGAAACTCCTGAATCAAGCAAGCAGTTATGCAAGTTTTTCCTGAATATCCGAATGGTGGTAAGGAAAGGGGCAGTTTCCAATCTTCCTTGGAAGAGGCCCATGGGTGTGTCTACCTGAGCTACTTGAGCTTTGTTCTTATCACCAGTTTTGTCTTTAATCTTCCTAGATGGTTGATCCTTGGAAATCTACCTATTGTTCTGGTCTAGTTCCTTTTATGGCTATTTACCTGTAGACTGATTTAAGGGAACATCCTTCCTTTTCCCTGTATTATCCTGTATCATAGGTTCTTGCCTAGGTTCTTCAAAAGTGACTCTTTTGGCTGAGGCCTCCTATGTCATGCTAGAGGATGGGGTCCCATTGAGTACCCTAAAGAAGGTGTGCCTTATGGTAGGGACCTTGAGTAGTTTGAAGGAAGATAAACTAAGTTTTACTTTCTTGAACTCTTCTACCACATATTCACCTATCTGTTCAATCTCAGAGTCGAAGGCCTGACCTATTGCAGAGCTAAGAGGTTGGACTTCCCTTTGACTTGACTAATTTTGGGGTTGGCCTTAAGGCTGATTTTGCACCCAATTTTGAGACCTATCCTTGTTGAGGTATTGGGTGGGTATATGGGGAAGCCCAGGGTTATTGCTGGCATTAGGGTTAGGTGGGGTAGTAAAATTATTTAGAGGAGTAGAGGTCGTAAAGGGTCCACTTGCCTGCCTATTTCTAAGGAAGTAAGGGGTTGTTCTCTAGTGGAACATGTGAATTTCATCTACATATGGTTCTTCCTCATCTACTGAACCATTATCTACGGAATCAAAAATTTGAGCCAAGGTTTGCTCGTTACTTACCTCTTACACTTCTTTGCTTTTAACAGGAGTAGGCTCAACTTCAGGCTGATTGTGGTCGCTTCATGTAAACGGTGTGTGGTTTACCACAAGACAAGAGGAGTCATAAAGCTTAGACAAAACGATGTCTTTGCAACTGGTACTATCAACAACATTTTGGACCTCAATTTACAAATTTTTTGCAACTGTCTGGAATTCAAGACAATCCAACTCGGAGTGTCTACTGGTCTTGTGAATTTGGCACCATCTAGACAAGGTTGCCTCATCGAGGTACACCCCACTGGCCATTCTTTCATTATTGGTCGGTTGATCAAGAGGAGTAGGGACACCTCCATTATTGGGCTTCGTATTCCATGTGTAGTTCTGTCTCTAATAAGGTCTCCTCTCAGAACTTTGATTCAAATTTTGTCCTCTATCATAATTCTATCCATAAGAGGTGCTTGTTTCCTAGTTGTCCCTGAGTAAGATTGGCCTGGAGGTTACACTGGGATTCCTACAACTGATTATTCTAATTCTTTAAGTGCGTCATTTTTGTGGCCATTTTCTTTATCATCTCTGTCAGCTCTTCCAATTTGTCTTTCTCAGCAGTGCTACTTGGTTGCATTGCCAAATTTTGGAGAAAGACAGGCAGGGCTACTGGCTAATTTTGATGCACTATAGGGAATTCTAGCCCTAGAAAAAATAGTGGTGCTTGCGGTTGTTGAGAATAAACCTGTTGTTGTTGGGGAGCCTAAGGGTAACTTTGTTGTTGTTGAGGTTACAAATAAGAAGGCACGAGAGGGGCATAATTCATTGGCTATCCAGGGTGTGGAATGATAGGAAACTAAGGCATATGGTTCATAAGAGGGGTCTGGTTAGTGAATGCTTGATTAAGCCCTTGAACCTGCATCGGCTGAGCTACTGGTCTGAAAGAAGGCATCAGACAAGAGATATTCTGCCCCAAATCTGCACTAGCAATAACAACCTCTGTATAGGCAGTTACTAATGAAGTGAGTGGTGGATGCATCCTCTTTACCAAGGCCAATGTAAGGTTGTCTAACGCTGCATAATAGACTGGGAGGGCTATGACATCATTATGAAGGTATGGATCTTGAAGCCTTGTGAAGGCACGATGAAAACAGTCATTAAAGGATCCAATGGGTTCATTAACTTCCCTCTTGATAGACATAAACTGTCTATATAACTCTGAAGGGCTGATCAAGATCTTATATTTTTTTGCAGGAAAACATTCTTCATTAGGTCCCATGAGGTGACGAACACCCTTGGAAAATTGATGTACCAATAAAAGGCCTCTTCGCCCAATGAATGTGGACAAAGACGGCATGAAACATCCTCATGCTTGACTTGCATTTCAATGACTGTTGTTTCAAATATTTTGATGTGCTCTTTAGCTGTTCTTTGTGGGTCACGAGGATTGAATTTCGAACAGAAACCTTCCGGATTCTTGGGCATGTCATGGCAAGCGGCGAAGTGTATCGGCGAAGGATTGTGTGCCAACCAAGCCATGGAAGGAGGGAGAGGTGGTATCTACTATTGAAGAACAATAATTTGGAGTTGCGCCTGTAGTAGGACAACAACTTGGGCTACGGCTGTTTGGACTGTACCTTGGGTTTGGAAGGCCAAGAGAGAGACAACTTCCTGGTTGTCAGAGATGGGAGGTGAAAATGCAGTTTCAGATGGCCGGATGGAAGATGAACATAAGCCGAATGAGGATGAAGGGGGAAGGGGAGTGGGTGGAATGGAGGAAGAGGAAGAAGTAGCATTTCCTCCCTTAGTTCATTTTTCCCTTGTAGGAGGCGGTAACTCTTGGAATTCTCCCTTGTTTGGCACTGACCATAAAACTCTTTGAAATCTTTCCGCGGAGAATGATCCGATTCACTCCAGCTTCACAATTCCCTCCTTCTAGTGCCAATTCTATTGATGGGTATTTTTACACACTTTCTCAACATAGGTAATGCGTAAGTGCACTACCTCTCTTGAAAGGAAATCTCCAACTGCAAGTAGCTAAAAATAACCACAAGATCTCTCGAGTGTCAGGTCATGACTTGCATGGAATTCCTCAGTTGAATTTTGATGTGATTTTGCTGGTAATCATAGGGTGGACTTACATAGCTAGATGTGAGGTGGGCCTTTTAATCCGAAGTTTCTAAGATGGGGATTTAAGTGTACTTTGTTGTAGGTTTGAACAACAATCTAAAACTTCAATGTTTTCTTCAAGTTTGGCTTTACAATGTGCAATGAACCTTAGCATAGGCTATTTCTTAAAAAAGGAAAAGAGTAGAGAAAATGAAAGGTTCCTAGATCTGCAACCAACTATTAACAGTAACCATGGAGGTTCTGCTATGGACAACTCCCTTCAAACAGGATTCCACTTAACCAAGAAATCTATAGTATCATGAAATTTGTGCTATCTTCAAAGGTCTGCAAATACTTTACCATTCATCCACCATTACATGCATGAATAAAGATAAAGATTCGAAGATCAGCTTCAAATTTCAGACCAGGCTAACTTTGCAAGGCCATTTACCAGCAGCAAGCAACAAAAAGTATGGGTTGAAAGGCATCAACACAGTAGAAATTTCTATAATCACATAACAACATGACTAAAATATATCAAAGCAAGGATACAACTAACTAAAATAGCAATGTGAATCTAACTAAAGCATCTAACAATGGAGATTGAACCATGAAACATGTGGAGAAATCAGAAAATACAAGAAGTCAATATATTTTCATTATAAATCTCGGCAGCATGTCTTTACAACAACTAAACTCTGTTTGCAAATGAGAGGCAAGCCCCTATTTATAGTTTTCCAAAGCCCAAATGAATGGCAAAGATTGATTTTCATTATGTGGCTAGGATTCATTACAAAATAGGGTTTCACCTACCCTCAAATATATTACAATTTAAAATTACACTCTTGTCTTTTTCCCTATTTTTTCCTTTAGTGATAGCACTATAGAATTTTGTCATTTGCTGACTGCTCTTTTGTTATAGCTATTCCTTAGGAGCTCTTCATTGATAATAGGGTCGCCCTCCTGCTTCTTCAAAGCTGCATATTCCATGAATTTTAAAATGACTTGTTGGAGCTTATCCACCTCAATAATCTCATACCGTAGCATCTGGTAACTCCATTCTTTTGCATTATCCTCAAGCTTCTTCTAGCCTTCATCATATTTTACGCCTTGATCCCTGAACAACTCCGATTGGGCAAAAGAACAGGCAGCAAAACTCATGAATTCCATTTTTATTTCATTGGACATCCCATCCTCCATCTTCTTTTGAAAATAAGGCTTTATCTTCTCTAGATCCATCTGCACTACGGGCATGTCATACTCTATCATCAACTTCACATATCAAGTGCAGTCCGCCCTAATTTCCTTGACCCATTCAATGTCTAGATCCACCTTATTCATTATCTATTCCAACCTTTCCTTTCTTTTATCGAAATACCATCTCGACATGTCCATCAACCAGTGGTCATTGCTTTTGAATGCAAGCTCCTTTTCTGATGTGGCCATTGGTAGCTCGTACTCTCTAAGGTAGATCCAAGAACTTGTTGGTTGTTCGAACAACTCGGCTGATACCCATGTTCTCAACGTACAAGACTTGTTTGAACCAACCCTCTGTAGTCTTGTCCAAGTTCTTTCTTTTCTCTAATTTTTCAATTTTCTCTTTGGATAGCAATTGGGGTGGAGCCACGGATGTGGTAGGAATGTCATCCATTAAAGACCATTTTTGGATGTAATCCATCAAGGTGGCCACCTGTGCCTTAAGTTCGTCCTTTGAGACCTTGTCCTATTTTATCAAGTGCACCACCGTAGCCACTGACTCCTTAAGATGTCCCACCTTCTGCTCTTTGGTAGCAGTCCCCAAGTTGATGGTGGAAATGTTGTAGCTTACAATAGCCTAGCCTACCATGGGCATTGCTATTGGTGCGATTCAGGACCTAGAAGCATCCATTGTCATCTTGGATCTAACTTTAAGATTGTTCTCTTTTCTGGTTGAGATTTGTGCTCGAGCTAAGATAGCCTCTAGCCTCGCTCTCGAATCCTTAGGAGTGGGAGTCTTCTTCTCAAGCTACCTTTCCAACCACTCGAGGATGGTAGAATCTTCTTTTGATGGATCTTGATCTCCTTAACCCTCCCCTGTTTGGCCTTCCGTTTGTGGACGTTTTATCTTGGTGTCGTCTCCCTCTTCCTCATCAGAATCTAGGATGAATGTGAGGCATTTGATGAGAGGTTTAGTAATCAATTTCCCTTGGGGACTTCCTTCTACCTTAATTTCCTTTTCCTTTATTTCTTCAATCTGTTTGCCCTTGTGCATGTATTCCTTGGGCTATTCCTCTTCTCTGTCCCCTTCTTCTTTAGGAGGAGCTGGCACAATCTCCAATTATTTTTCCTTTGCAAGGGTTTCTACAATTTTTTTTGTCCCATTGCCCTCCTGCCCTTCACTGGGAGGTGACCTTTCTACCTCTTTTTCATAGTGTTTCAACGGCTGGGCCATTTCTTCTTCAAGATCGTCATCAAATTTTTGTATAATGACCTTACCGTCGACATCCTCCTCCTTATCTCCACTCTCAGAAGATCCTGTTCCTTCCTCTTCGTAGGTGACCCTGTCAATTTTTCGATGTTTGTACTCCAGGTGTTCCTGGTACTCGTTAGCCTCCTCTTCAATTGGCTTCGAGGCTTCTTTCTCCTGCCTCTCCAATTCTTCGAAGATCAACATCATGGGCTCCATTGCTGGTGGTCCTATGGGAGGTTGTGAGGGTGTGACAGTGGCGAGGACCTGTGCTAAGGTAGCCGAAAGGGTGGGGTCTATAAAGATTTGGGAGAGCTCAGAAGGGATATTTTGCATGTGCTTTGAGAAAGCCTCAGGCAATGCGGGAGTGGGCATTGGTGCTGCCATTGTGGCTAATGGGAGTGATGTAGTAGGTGACATGGCAGTGCAGGAAGGAGGGGTAGTTACGGCGGAGGACAATTCAATCACTATTACGGGCCCGGTCGGAGGTGAAGGGGCAAGATGGACTGAGATGTCTACTATCGGTGGGGATGTAGCGACCATGGCCAGGGAGAGAGACAATGGGGTAGTTGAGACAGGGAGAGCCGAAAGAGGTTCTAGTTGATCTGTCATTTCTTCCTCACCTTCTTGGATTATAGGTTACTCCATGGTGCCCCCTATTTGCGTGGGCTTCTTGGAAGGTGAGCCTCCTGAATCCTTCCTTGTGTATACCTTGGGATCCAGAGATTGCTCCATTTTTTTCCTTTCCTCTTCTTTCATCTAGTGATCGGAGGAGATTTGGATGTCTCTCCCATTGAAACTATAGCGGTGACATCTTCAGTGGCACTATGCTCACTTTTGAGTCCATAAGTTAGGACCATTCCTATTTGCTTTAGTTGGGCTAGTTGCCTTTTAACCCATTCTTCAATTCGAGCCATAATGGGTTTGGTTACAATGTCAAGGTCATCGACCTCCTATTCATTCTAGTCAATTGCAGGTAGGAGAAGATTGGAGATTGCATTATATCAGGGATCCATGATGGTACCTTCATCCTCCTCAACCTTATCCAGTATAGGGAACAGTTGTACCCTTCTTACAAAGTATGCAATCATCCTGATGTAGTTCCTGGCGCGCACCTCTTTGTCATCCTGGAAATTTTCCCAGAAATCCTCAACATGATGTCAATGGGCATACTCTGGTCCCGCACTTTTCTCACGTGCCCATACAGATCCATCTGTGGGCGAGCAGTGTGTAGTTGGAAGTGGTATTCTACCAGTTCCTTTTCTAAGTTCCTAGCAACACTTGGAGGTTTTCAATTTATACATGCCTTGACCAAAGGTAAAGGGATAAGAGATCCCTACCAAATGCTTGTTGTTGAGGATGGTGTACACATGTTGTAGCTGCCGAGAGAGTTCCAATAGTATAATCCGGTCATTGGGGTACCGGGGTAGCTTGTTCGGCCTCTCAGTGAAACCTAGGGTGCGAATGTAGGTGAACTTGGAGAATTGTAGGAATAGGAAAGCATATTGCTTTAGGAACGCTCATGCACTGTGAGAGACTCTCCTCTCAAAATCCCCTCCAAGTAATCGGATGATGTGACCAATAAAGGCGTCGTTCACCCTACAATATTCCTTCTTAAAGTTTATGAATTGGAGCTGGGGATGTCTATCATAGACTTTCAATCTTCGCCCTAGCTCCTCACTAGGTGCTACAAACAATCTACTATACTACCTTTGTTCTGCCAATGAATAGACCAAATACGAGGTCATGTAGAATTTGGAGCTTTTCTTTACGTTCATGAACTGCTCATGGAAGCAGTCGCTTATCATACCTCCCCAATAGAATGAGGCTTTTGTGGTGACATCCTTGTTCCCATGGAGGATCTATTCAACAAAGTATACCATCCATTCTTGAAAGAATGCAATAGTGGGAAGACCCATTACCCGACTCAACATGGTGACTAGGTCATGGTAGTCTTTGTGGAAATCACTGCAGAAGAGTTCTTTGAGAACCTTCACAGCGTTTCCCCGTTTCTCCTTGATCCAATGCTGATTTATCAATCTCTTGTAGTCCATTGGGTTGTCATCCCATGCCTCTTTACACTCTTCTATGGTGGGCATTTCTATTTCTTCAAAGGTAGGTATGTGGAAGATCTTTGTAATTCCCTTGACCGACATGTTAGCTAGAATATTGCCATCTCTGTCAACGATGGTCCTTGTCTTAGGTTGGTAGGCTTGCCGATAGGCCATGACTAGCTCAGGGGCAATGAGAGATGGGGGGAAGCCTGAAGCCTTCGCGATTCCACTCTACCTGATTAATTTGGCATTGTTAGTCCTAGGGTGAATCCTGACCCTTTGTGTAAACTCATCAATATCGACGTGGCCGATATTGGTGTCTTAGATTTCTTTCCAGTCTGTGGTGATTTTTGATCATAGAGATTCACCCTAGAACTAGAACTTCATCTAGTCTTTATCCTCCTTCCCACGAGGAGTCTTGCCTGATTTCTTTCCTTTTTCTTTCTCTGTGGTTCCTCCTGAGGGTCCTGCACTCGATTCCATATATCTTGCATGCATGGACATGATGAGTAGATCCTTTTAAAAGAAAAATTATTATTAGCCCAAAATCTTATGAACTAAATCAAATAGGACATCATATGACTAATAAAATCAAATCTTTTTCTTTTAGATGTCATTAATCTCTTTTTTTTAATGGATTTCGGACAATCCGGGCCTAGGGGGCGGAACTCCCTAGCAGGAATGTTGTTTTGAAAGGGGAAAATAGTTCGAGGTGACCGAGGTGGTTTCTCTCGTCTTCACATTTTGATGGTTTGAGGGGCTCATGTTGAAGAGGGCCAAATTTGAGAATGTGGGTTGAGGTTAGTTTTCCAATTTGAGGTCGTTTAAGTCACTTTTAGGGCTCCTGAAAGTTTAGGCTCGGAAAGCTGTTAGAGGATCCTTGTTTGAAATAGCCAGCTAGAAATGGAGTTTCGGGGATGGAACTCTGGAGCCCAGGACCTAGAAGGCTAAAAGGATAGATGGTGGTTTAGGTTTGAGGCAGTAAAAGCCTGATGTTATGTCAAGCTTCGTAATGGAAATTGAAATGGAAACCCTCGATGGAAACAACATGACCAAACCCGGCGATCGCTTCTGACATCTGGCTTTCCACATGCATTTCAAATAACGTAGCCGTCTGAAAGTGTAGGTTGGAAAGCGAGGTTGTTAGATACTATAAAATAATAAAGCTAATTTACTGTAAGTCCGTGATCCGACCGGGGTCATGACAGAAAGTTGACTTCGGTGCGCTTAACACCGAATGATGAGATGCAAGGCAGGCTCCAGGGTTCAGGAAAATGGGGTCATTCTACCATTTGTGAATGACGAAATCTTAGTGGAATTCTAGACATGCAAGTCCAGGATTTCGAGCTCGGGAAGGAAAAGCGGAGGCCAATTTCAAAGTTTGCAAATCTTCAATGGCGATTGAATGACGGAGGCCCGAGTGTTTGGGCCTGAAAGGGAAATTCACCATTTAGAAGATCTTTCATTTGTGATTTCTTGATGGCAATGGGAGAACCCTGGCCTAGAGGGTATGAACACCCCTGAGCAACAAATGGCGGCGGCGAAGTTCAGTTCCAGATCGATTTTAGGAGGTCAATTCGAGGGTTTATGAACATTTCAAAACATGGGTTTTGTGGGTTTTAGCATGTTCTATCAGTTGGATTCATTTTTAACTTGTATTGTTCATTATCTTAAGCGTAAAATGATGAAAATACTCTCGGTGCAATGAATGGTAAACTTACCTTGAAAGCCCAAAACAAGATGTGGTGGGATCGATGACAGAAGGTGCAACGACAATCTCGGACGAGCGGGCTGCGAGCTGTGAATGGTTGATCTCTTTTGGCAAGTGCTCTGACCTCCTCTACAATCCTGACAAGTGAAAATGATAGCTTGGGTTCTAATAGTTATACCCCCCTACTGCAATTAATGGCCTCATGTAATACCTATACGACTGACCCATTGGCTGGTGAATTAGAAAATAGCATACGATAGCATAAGGTCTGGGGTTTGATGGCTAGAAAGACATGTTGAAACGGTTGCTCAAAGACTACCTTTTAGGACTAGCAGCAAGAAGGGGCTCAGAATCCGAAGGGTAGATCACCGGTGATGTTTCGCCGCTCAAAAACAGCGAAGGGTGAAGGGAGTTCCGGGAACGGCGGCCTGACTGTCCAAACCTAGAGGGCATGAATGCAGTTCGTAACTTCATGTAAATGAAAACTCAGTGGCAACTGATATCTGGGACCTCGGGTTCGGGAAGGTAGTAGCCTTCCACCATTCAGGGAATGGTGAACCCCCAGAGGAAACCTGGCGGTGAAAACTCGGAGGGCCGGGTCCAGCAGGGCCCAGAGCTATTGGCAGAAGGAAACTGCCAAAGAAAGCCCGAAAATCCTAAGGGCTTAACCGGAGATAAGTGGAAAAAACATGGTCAGTTTAAGATGGGACTTCAGGGGTGCGTTGACCATTAGGGACACCAAAATGGGGAACGCAAAATGAGGCAACGACAAAATGACCCGGTAAGGTGAAAGAAAAGAGGGTCCCCATTCCAAATGGGGCATGTGTGCTGAGGGCACAACAATACCCAGTTGAGAGTGTAAAAAATAGTACTCACAACCTCTCTCTAGTGGATATGTGAAACATTTGCTTCCAACATCATGGTCCTAGTAGCTTCTTGAATTGTCATATTCTTCCTTTCCACAACTCCATTTTTCTGAGGGGTCCATGGGGTAGATAATTTTCTCTTTATCCCATGTTCTTCACAAAAATAATTAAACTCACCGGAAGTGAATTCACCACCTCTATTTGATCTCAAACATTTAATCTTCAAACCTGTCTCTATCTGAACCATCACTTTAAAAGTCTTGAATTTCTCTAGAGCTTCAAATTTTTCCCTTAAAAAATAACCCACATCAATCTAGAATAATCATTAGTAATTAACATGAAATACTTGTCTTCTTGTAAACTTCTGACTCTAGAAGGACCACACAAGTCAATATGCACAAGCTCCAACACTTCATTTGAACAATTTTGTTTGCTCCAAAATGAAGCTCTAGTTTGCTTCCCTAACTAGCATTCCTTGCATATAGCATTAGTAGGTTTTATCAACTTAGGAAGATCTCTCACTTCCTGAGTAGAACTTATCTTGATAATATTTTCAAATTTTACATGACACAATCTCCTATGCCACAACCAACTTTCATCAACTTGAGCAATCAAACAACTTTTACTAGTAGCACTTAGGTGAAAGATATTACCTTTTTTTTTGTACCAGATGCAATCACATTTCTAGAACTCCCCAATATTCTACACTTTCTATCCTTGAATTCAATATTGTATCCCTTTTCAACCATTTGTCCAACACTTAATAGATTATGCTTCAAACCTTCCACATATAGAACATCATCAGTATTATGCTTACCATCAAGAGAAATGGATCCTCTACCACAAATTACACCAACTTTTTCATCACCAAATCTTACAACACCACCATCATACTTTTCCAAGCTCACAAATTTACTTTTATCACCTATCATGTGATGAGAGCATCCACTGTCAATCACCCATTCATCTTTTTCTTCAACTCTGGGAGCTAGAGCTTTCTCCACATTTATGCAACTAGCAGATTCATTAGGTACTTGATCATTTTCCTTGATAGCAATAAATTCCCATTCATCCTCACTTAAATTCCCTTTTTTAGATTCATCATCTGTCACACCTTCATTAGCAGCATAATAACACTTTCTTTGGAATCTAGGCTTGTTAGGTCTTGGCTTAGGAACTCTTTATGAACACCTTGAGGAAAAATGACCTATCTTATTACAAGAAAAACATTTAAGAGGCAATTTCCCTTTATACTTATGTTCTCCTCTAGCTACCCTCTTGACAATAAGTGCTTCAAGCTCATCTATTTTTCTCTCTTCTTCTTCAATCTCTCTCATTTCCTACTCATACTTGGAAATTTTTCTAGAAGAAATTTCTCTCAGGTCATTTCTCTGCTTATCTTTTTTAGAGATAATAGCTTTGAATGCATATTCCATCTTAGGAAGAGATTCACCAAACTTGCTTAACTCAAAAGCAGCAAGCTTACCAATCAACATTTCTTTGGTTACATTTGTCACAGTCTAGATCTCCTCAATAGAAAAAACTTTGTGTTTGTATGTAGCAAGCAAGGATCTAAGCACTTTAGCAAAAATCTTTGGTTCTTCCAATGTTCCACCAACACATCTGATTCTACACACAAGTTCATTCACTCTCTGCATAAAAAAGCGATGTTCTCATCTTCACCCATTCTCAACATTTCATATTTCCCTTTCAAGCTTTGCAGCTTAGCAATCTTCACATGGGTATCACCTTTATACAAAGTTTCCAAATTTTTCCAAATCTCATAATTAGTCTTCAACTCCATTACATTTGTCATCTCAGAATTAGTCAGATCACTCAACAATGCTTCCTTAGCCTTGATATTGTACTTGACTTCCTTAATATCATGTGCAGTAGAAGTACCATTCTATGGGATGATATACCTATTCTTTGTAATTGTCCAGTAAGGTTCACCAATGCATCTCAGATGACACTCCATTTAATTCTTCCACAAAGAATAATTAGTTCCATCAAATCTCGGACTATCCTTCTTATATGTCGCCATCTTGGATCACCTCAAGCGTTCAAGCTTCTTCAGAGGAACCTACTTTGATACCAATTGTTGGCAACCCAGGGGCAGACAACTGAGAGGGGGGTGAATCAGTTGTCACATAAATTACATATATTAAACTTATTCTCATATTTGATAAATAAACATGAAAGCATAAACCATCACCTCATCAAAAAACACATATAACACCAATATTTTTATGTGGAAACCGTGTTAGGGGAAAAACCATTATGGAGGTTAGTCCACAAGATTATACCCTATTAAAAGTATTACAAATGGCGAATGCACATGCATTCAGGCACACTACCTAGAGCACACTACCCAAATACAAAAGGCTTACTTCCCAGAAGAAGGCTCACTGTCTTACAGTCACATTTGGATTACATCCAGAAGATTTTGAACTAAGAAAATAACATCTTCTAATACCTAATTATAGTTTTAGTTAAGCACATAAACACTTTCATCTGCTCACTCTTCTTCACACTTTACTTCTGCCTTTAAAATATTAGAACATTATTCACACTTAGCACACAACATACATCACACACCATACCATCAAATGGTATAAACAATCGATCATATATATCCACAACTAAGGATAACATCAACTACATGTTGGCCCAAAAAAATATGAAATGTCTACAAAATGTCAGACCAAATCAATAAACAATTCATCAATGCGGACCAAACAATGTTGGCCAGAACATATTAAGGACCCAAAACAAAATTCTCAATTATGGAACACTTTCAAAAATTATGCCTCAATGATCTGCAACATGCTGCAATCACCCTGTCACCCATGAACATGAAAAACATGAACTCACAGAAGAAGATCGCTAATCATGAGTACAACAATCAATGCATACTAACAACACAGATAGAGCATGATCTAGAAACATCCACAAGCATCATGAATCACCACATAAACATCCACAACAACTCAAATTACTAGAATCACATCATCTTCTTTCAGGAACACCAACTAAAGCAACAGAGAAAATGTCAGAACACAGATACTCATAACTCAATCAAATCTTCAAGAAAACCTCTAAAACTTCATGTGGATAAACTAGATATACTTTTCAACAAACCCTTTAATCTACAACCTCTTATCATCAATATACTAAGCTAGCCACCATATTGAACTTCACTGCATCATCGACAACCTGCAACTTATTTTATTACAATTTTCTCAATATCCTCTACATATACAACTTTAAAGACATTAATGGAAATAGTGTTGACATCAATGAAAACCACATATCAGAAATACCCAACAAGATGATGCAATTACTACTGAAACCTCATCACAAATCAGTGATCAAGACATTGAGGATAGAAGTTCAAGCACTTACTCCAAAGAATCTGAGCGTGGTTTATGTAGTGATGAGTCTTCTTGTGATGAGGATTACAATGACAACCAAACTGATTGCTCTTCTGTTGATTATAAATGCTCTTATAAGGATGATATGGAGGTACTTTCTTCACCTAAAGAATGTAAAGACATGAATGCTCATGAAGTCACTTGTCCACAATTGAATGATCAAATTGCACTTGAGGCATACTTGGAATGTAATTCAGGTTTTTCATCAGTGGACGATGTCAATTCTATGAATGATGAAGAATTTGAAGATAAGCATATGTGTGTTCAATTCATTGATCATGAACATAATGTTGGAAATGATGAAGATGTTGATGAATTTGTTTATGTATTTGTTGCTCATGACTATTTATATGAAGCAGAGATGGAGATGTCATCTATACATGAAAATGATGATGAGGTACACATTGATGAAGGTGGTGCACCAAGATGGTCACACTTTTGTGGCCAAACAAGAAAAAAACAAGCCATAACGCGTTCTCGTTATAACACATTCGCGTTGTGTCTTTTTAAAAGAAAAAAAAAAGTGAATCCAAATATCATTTCTCATTTCATTTTTTTGTGTTTTAGCTCACTTTAATGCCAAAACCTATACACGTCAAGATTTGAGAGGTGATTTTCTAAAATTCATCAAGAGCAATTAGATTTCTTCACAAATATGGTGCCACGACGACGAAAAGATGCAAGAGGTAAGTATTGTTTGGTATTTGTTTTGAATTTGTTAGTTTTAAATTGATTTTGTTTGTTTTAGTTTAGAAATGAATGTTTTTTTTTTTTTTGTAGGAAATCCTCAACAAGAGGAGGAAAATCTTCAACCAAATCAGCCTCAACAACAAAATCAACCTCCCCCACCATTCTCTCAATACCCTCCTGGCACTCAAGAAAATTTGAGGAGTGAAATTGAAAACAATAGAAAAGAAGTTGAGGATCTTATTAGTAGGTTGAGTGATCAAAATTCTTCAACCACAGAAAGAATACATCTAGTAGATTCATTGAAGGATTTGTTAAAAAATGTAAATGCAATTACCCAACAAATATATGGATGGCAAAATAGGAGGCAAACATCGAGGGCATATTATGCAGACAAATTATCATATAAACAAGTTAAAGACTTAAAGATTACTAAAGGCGATTTGTGCTCTCAATTCACTGACCCTAGAACAAATCAAAATCTCACCCTCAATGCAAAGAGGTTTCCTATTCATTGGTGCCACCATCAAGAGATTAGGAACCATTTTTATGACAGATGGTATATGGTCTTTGATTACCCACCGTGCAATAACTGTGAAGTCCCCCAATATTTTCTTAGGAAATTATACTGTGAGTTTGTATTGAACCAAATCCTAAAATATTTTGATATGAGGTAGTTTTAGGGGAAAGGTGGGGGTTAGCACAGATAGGCCCTGGTGCACACCGATCCTACATGACAGGGGAGATGACCTCTCACTAGGCCGCCTCATGAGCAGATTGCGATGCAGGTAATTGCAAAGGAGAGTGTTGATGTAGAGACTTTGCAGGCAATCACATCCTTGACTCGGAGTGTCATCCACCACACTAGCCCCATTGTACAGCGCAATCCAGGGGAGTCTTCAGGTGGTGGCCTTCAAGGCCATGTGTGTCGATCTTGCGGAGCCACTTGTTCGTATGACCCTACCGGCCCTCAGGAGGGTGCTACACAGGATCCATATACTTCTACGCAGCCTGATCCGTATGCATCTACGGGGATGGAGAGGGCTGCTGACATTCTGCATGATGCATATGGTATTGACAGTCAGGTAAAATTGAACGTGTTCATTGAATTTAGTTTATTAAATTTTAATTGTCAAATGCAAGATTAACTAATTTATTTTATTATTTTAATAAAAATTGTAGGGTCATAGTGCTAACCCTAGGTACTACCAATCTTACTTATTTTGCAGTAAAGAGACACCTATCGCTGGGGTATGTAAAGTTAGTGCAAACAATTATAACTTTATTACATGTATACAGCATTTTTACGAATGGTATTTTAATATGTGATTTTGGATGTTGAACAGGGTGTTGTTGGAGGTTTCAAGGAAACACCTCTGAGTGCGAGTAGATTTGCTCAAACTTTCACTGAGGTAATATAGAATAAAGAGAACTTAAAGTTAATGAATTATAAGTTTAATCTAGATTTGTGTAGATATAGTCATAAGAGTCTATGGGTTCACTAGATTATTATTTGAAATCTTTTAAGAATGGTCCTACCATGATTGTTTTTCTTAGAATTCCTACACTAGCAAGCTATATATAATAAAAATTTAACATGGAACTAACAAAGGTAGAGCTACATTCTACTCCATCCTATATATTTTTTTGTGATGTCAACGTAACCAAGAATAAGACGATGGATGTCCTACATGATGTCAATGTAACCAAAAATAAAATTTCTATCCTCGACCCTATCTATTAGCCAAGACTCCTTCAATATCTCCTAGACGCTTGGAGATGCTTAAGACTAGGTCAAAATACCTTATATTCTCTTCATTTGTTGCATAGCTCATCAAGTTTTCCTATATGTTCTCTAACTAATCATGATTGCATGGAAAGAAGTTATAAGTACTCATTAAACTCTCAACTATTGGAGCCTCAAACTTTCCCATAGGACGTGGAAAATGCTTAGAAATGATTAAATTCCCTAATAGGGTGTGTGGGAGATCTTGGGAAAACATTTGACACTAATTTGATCCATTGAATCTTTTCTTCATTCTTATATTCCCTCAAATATACCTTGCACACTCTAATTATACCTAAATCTACTACATTCATGTCCTTGTTAGCTAGCATGTAGGTGATATAGTATGGTCCATGGCTTATGTCTTCTTTTTTCATTTTTCTATACAGTCCTCTTTTATCTCACTACTAGGTCCTCACATAAAAAGAAAAGAAAAACATTACTTATTTTTCTCATCTAAGGTCCCTAAGGTTTTAAACCCCTTAGATGCAAGGATTCAAAGCACATCAACCATGTGGTACAAATGACTAAATCCCAAAGACGATTTGTAGCAATGAAAGAGTTTGGAAAGGTAGAGAGAGCTACACTGGTGACTCAAGAGAAACTTCGGCTTTCAAAAACAAAGCCAATTAGGCTAGTAGACATGTGGATCATGACAACATTTGGGTGGAAGAGAAGAAAGATGACTAGAACTCGAGGCTCACCATAATCGGATTTTGATATTCAACCATGAGAGCAGAAGAGAGAGTTGATCTCATGTATCAAAACATTAAGCATGCATTCTTCCAACCAATGGATAAGGAGATGATTACTTTTCTTCATTTTCATTTGCATAACCATATCACGGCGTGGGAACCATGAAGACCAAGGATGTCCACTTTTATGTGGAGGTAATGGATGTGGTCCAAACTTTAGGAGGGGCAAGAAGGTCAATGTATGATCTTGATGAATGATAGAAGAGGGGTTGGTCAGACAAACCAGGGGCACCTAGTCATGAGTAGGGACCTATAGGTTAGATTGGTGAAGCAAAGCACCAAGGAGGTATTACAAGGAAAGGCCTAGAGCAAGAATCAGTGATTGATTCCTCCAACCCCATAGAGAGCACACTAGGAAAAATGTGGAAGTATAGAATGAGTTTATGACTTGGATGTATACCTTCAGGAATTTTTGTGGTTGGAATGATGTTTTCTAATCATATTTTCCCTCATTGAACCTCTTGGGACACATAACTGATTTCCCTTAAACAATAACCCATTTTGCAAAGTATATTCAGAGTATTGGCTATGGAAATGGTTCTCAAAGTTAGAACATACCTTATAGGCCTCTGAAAAGTCTTCATCATCTCCATATAGATCCTTGAAACTCTCTATGCCAATGCTCTTGATCCGTATCTCTCTTGACCTGCCAACACCCCTCAAGCCAATGCATCTGCTACTTTGTTTATTTATCCCTTCAGGTTTCTGATGGTGGCTGGTAAAAGCTTGGATGTATCTCCACCCATTTCAATGCCTATTACTCAAATTCCCTGAAAGTGTTGATAAACTCTGAGTGCTTGATTGTCAAGAAGATCATGCAAACCCCTTTGCAGAAGATACGCTCCATTTCCTAAGTGACTAAACCAAAGCATAAAGTTCCAAGTCATAGGTTGAATACTTCTTTTTGGCTTCATTGAGCTTCTCACTAAAGAAGGCTATAGGCCTACCCTCTTGACTAAGCACTCCTCCTACTGCCACTCCACTTGCATCACATTCCATAGTGAACAACTTGTCAAAGCTAGGTAATAAGAGAATTGGTTGAGTTGCCACCTCTTGTTTTAGTTTTTCAAACCCTTTCTCAGCTTCTTGAGTCCACACAAACTTATTTTTTAAACCACCCTTGATTGTATCTAAGACTGGTGCACATATACCACTAAAATTCCTTATGAATTTCCTATAAAATTGAGCCAATCCATGGAAACTTCTTACCTCAGTCCCTGTGGTTGGTGTAGGCCAGTTTAGGATGGCTTCCACCTTGCTTGGATCCATCTTCAATGATCCTTTGGACACTACAAAACCCAAATAGACTAGCTCTTGCTTAAAGAATTCACACTTCTCTAGATTGATTGCCAACTTCTCTTCTTGCAACCTTCTAAGAACTTGCTCCACATGTTTCAAATGCTCTTCTGCTGTCTTGTTGTATATGAGGATGTCATCAAGGTACACTACCACAAATATCCCTGTAAAGTCCTTAAGCACTTCGTTCATGAGCCTCATGAATGTGCTAGGGGCATTGGAGAGACCAAATGGCATCACTCTCCACTCATATAACCCATCATTTGTCTTAAAAGTTGTCTTCCACTCATCACCATCCTTAATTCTGATCTGATGATACCCACTCTTGAGATCCAACTTGGTGAAGTATTGTTCACCTCCAAGACAATCCATTAAGTCCTCAATTCTAGGAATAAGGAACCTATACCTAATTGTGATCCTATTTATTGCTCTAGAGTTAGTGAAAAGTCTCCACTTACCTCCTTTCTTGGTTGCTAAGACCACTGGTACTGCACAAGGGCTAATACTCTTTTGAATCAAGCCTTGATCCAACAACTCCTTCACTTGCCTAGCTACCTCAAGATTCTGATATGGTGTAAGCTTGTATGTTGCTTTACTAGGTAATGAAGCTCCAGGTATGAAGTCAATTTGATGACTTATAGCTCTCTTTGGAGGAAAAGTTGCAAGTGTACCATCACTGACAATATCCTTATACTTTTCTAGCAGCTTGTGGACTAATTCTAGTATGACTATCTTTTTAGTCTCTTCTTCATCTTTTGACTGCATTAAAACCACATATCCTTCACCTCCTTGATGTAGATTGTTAAGGAACTCCTTCCCACTACTCAACATGATGTTTGGTGCCTTTGACTGTCCCTCTTCTTGTTCTGACTGTGACTGCAACTTAAAAGTCTTCCCATCCTTCTTGAATGAGATTGTATTCTCTCTCCCATCATATATGGCACCTTTGTCATATTTCCATGGTCTTCCTAGTAGAAGATGGCATGAATCCATGGGTAATACATCACAAATCAGCTTATCTTTGTATCCTCCAATGGAAAACTCCACTGTTACCTGCTCATTTACTAAAACACTCTGCCCTTTGTTTAGCCAAGTGACCTTGTAGGGGTTAGTATGAGGTGACTTCTCTAATTTTAGTTTCATTACTGCCTCCTCTTATATGATATTGTCTGTTGAACCTAAATCTACTATGACCTTGCACACTTTTCCAAGTATCTTGCACCTTACTCTAAATAGAGCCCTCCTCTGTTTTGGTTCCTCTTTAACTGGTTGTCTAATCAGAACCCTGTTGAACATCAGATTCTCTCCTACCTCAGATTCAATATGACTGACCTTAGATGCCTTAGGACTCATGGTGTCCTCTTGTGCATAAGCCACTCTCTTTTCATTGCTTGATGAAGATTCTTTCTCCGGGAACCTATAAGCAGGATGACCTATTTGATTACAATGGTAACACTTCATGTTTGCAAAATAAGAATTGCTCCTGCCTGCTCCTCTTCCTTTGTTTGAACCCCCTTGAGGTCCTCTACCTCTGTTATATCCACCTCTAGAAGATGATTCACCTCCATGCTTAGTGAGTTTAGATTCTCCATGATTTCTTTGGTCATTGCCTCTACCTTGGTAGCC
>VDFB02157531.1:0-11097 GCA_007258455.2 Sequoia sempervirens | reverse complement strand
CTATTCACCACACTTTGGCTAAGTTATGCAAAGTTCTACAAAGAAGTCCTGATGTACCCACAACATTAAAGCCAACTCAACAAACTGTGAAGATGATTATTGATGAATTTCAGTATGTACAAGGGTTTGATAAAAAGATTGTAACATGAATGGATTTATTCCATACTTGCAAATAGTGGTATATACCTGAAATCGTGAGAGATGGTGATCAGTTGAAGGACTTGGATAAGTGGAAGAAAGAATTCAGTCAGGTTGTTCATAAGTGCATAACTCATACACAGGAGGATGAGGATACCAGTCTTCCCAGGCTAAATCATATCATGGATGGGTTGATTGTTCTTGATGCGAGATACCTAAAGTTTGTCAATGATACAAAGGCATTACTAGATAGTCGATGGCAAACTCATCTTGCAAACATGCAAAAGATCCAGGAATATAAGTGGCCATCAGATTTTACAGTGTATCAGTGAGAGGAAAAGTATTTGGTTTCAGAAGAATAGGACACTGAGGCAAGAGCATTTGGACGCTCATCATGGAGAGGAAGACTTTTCCAGATCAATGATCATGGGTCTTCTACATTGAATAATGGAACCATATGTCAAAATGTCTTAAGTCTTCTTATTTCCTTAATTATGCTAATTAAATAGTTGTTAGTAAAAGAAGTAGTTATGAAAGGTCGTTTCTTTTTGTAAAAGGCATGTAGCTTGTTGCTTCCTATATAAATAGGAAACCAAGGCCTAGTTTTAAATTATCATCATCATATATCATTTCCATTTTGAAGACTTTTGTTATTAATATATATCAATTGAAGCAATATAATGGATAACATCTTATTATCAGAGATTCTCCATGGTTGTGTTATCATTTTGTATTTTTCTTATGTTTGCCATACTTATTTCTTCTTATATTTGAATGAATATCAGTTATTGAGCCTCGATATTGTGCTTATGTGAATGAATATGCTCATACAATAAAGCATTTATTGTGGATGTTGGTAAAGCTGCAAAAAATTTTGAAAATTTGAGCTTATTTTGCCTTGTTACATGTTCAACATAAAAATGGAAACTATATAAAATTAATAAAGTTAACAAAATTGATTATTTAAATAATTGTGAGTTATGTGCATTAATATTTTATTAACTTTTGTGTCTTCACAAACATATGTTGATACAAAATGAATGGAAGAAGCATCCAAGTAATCCTAATTTTTTTTGCCAACAATTCATACCAAAGATCGAACAATTTTTGGATATTGCAATAGGTAATTAAGGATATGATGATGATGATATATTCTTGTACTTGTATATTCTATGAAACATTCCTTATTTTCTATGAAACAGTGTATATATTCTTGTACTTGTAAATATTTTTTTTTTGTTATGTCTATTAAATAAAACAGAGTTTGAATAAAAAATGCTTCACCCTTTTTTGTAAGTAAGTATGTGAATTATTGTTTAAGGAAAAATATTACTAATTGTTTACATTTTAGGTTTACTAGTTTCAAATGTGCATTTTGCTATATGTATATAAGGTGGCGTAATTCTCTTTATTTGAATGACGCTTGAAACATTATATCATCGAGTCATAGTTTGCCAATTTCGGCGCAAATACATTTTACTTTTATGTCTATTCCCTTTTTAATTACAAGTAAATCAAAATTTTATTTTATTTCTTGTCCGATTTAATCTTGATTCCTTCAGGCATAAAGTAGGTTTGCATGTTAAGTTTCAACATTTCTGCATTGTTTGTATTATTTTCTTTCCGGTGCATCATTATGTAACAGCAGTTTCCATATGAGATATCTGGTAAAAATAAATGAAGCACATGTTTTTCTTTCAAAGGAAATGTATGGTGTGAATACTTCCTATGTCTTTTAGATAAATTGTTGCAGCGAAATGAAGACATGGCGGAGTTGAATTTGATTTTCTCATACGGCTACAATTGTTTTTTTATGGTAGCTTTGTTTTGCGTGGCTGGTTACCACCGAGAAAGACTGCTTATGTTTTATTAAATGGAGAGCATACATTTCACAATGCAGGAATTTGTGACAATAGGTTAGAACTTCATTTTAAAATTAAGATTGAGGGTGTAGAAGACCCTCACATAGAAATGTTGTTTGATTTTCAAATTATAAATGGAAAATAAAAATCATGGGAGAATAAAAGCGAGGTTTTCAATTTGTCCAGTACAGCTTATAATATTGCTAAAGCATTTTACCAAGTTTAGGCGCATAGAATCATCCTTTTTAAACACTTGGATTTTAAAATAGTTACAAGAGTTTGAAGTCTTGGTCATAACATTTATTTAATACTTGCTACAATGTCATCTAATGTATCATTGTCAATGTTCATATGTTTTTTCAAGTATTTAATATTATCATCATCCTCATCTTGACCCGCATCATCTTCATCATCATTGAAATTTGACTGTAGACCATCTATATTGTTACTAGATGTATTTGGATCATCATTTTCTATACCATCCATATTGTTGTCTTCCATAACATCATCTAACTCTGGATTGTTGTCTTCTTGTGCCTGAACATAACCATCTTCAACATCATCATGGATGTCAATTTCTTCGATGTTCTCTAATCCCTCTCTCTCATTTTGTTGGCCATCATTGTTTTCCTCAGTATCCACTAATGCATCGTCAAATACATACCTTAATATTGGATCATAATGTATGACAAATATCCATTTCGGGTCCAAAATATCTTCATAGAAAAATACCTGCACATGAATGACATACATATATTAGACATTATATAAATTGTATGAACATATATACATCAAATGAATAATGGAACGTTATTTTATAGACTACCTTTTTTTACAATAATTGCTATAAAACACAATTTTGACAACATAGTTTATAAAACATCAGTCGACACTCATTTATTATTATTTGGTTTTCTGCCCTTAAGAACATCCTTAGGGAGACCTTGTTCTTCCCTCTTCTTTCGCGCAAGAGTGCATTTTAAGAAGGGTTAATCAATCAATAACTCATCCCCAATGGTAAGGTCCATAATAGCCTCAACCATTATCAATCTATCAACCTCTCTTTCCATATCTCCATCTTTATCATTTATAACCTCAACAAATTGACAATTTGGTCTTACAGTAGGGTCCCTTCCCTTACTACTATTTATAAATCTTGCAATATTTGTGTGTGTATGCACGTCCATCTATATACATAATATGACCTCTATTCATTTCTTTTCCACTTTCCAACTAGAGATGATGTGTATACATATTCTAATTTAGACCATATGCTGACATGTTAGACTTATATTCTGCTAGCCTTCTCCATTCACCACTATAATATGATGGACCATAATATGGAATTAATCTCCTAGTGGTTTGTTTTGAATTGTTTCTATGTTTGGATCCCACATGTAAATTTTGGACAATAAAGAGGCCTAGATTCACTCCATGAATATTGGAGGGTCGTATCATGTAGTTGTATCCCCAAAAATGAAAAACCTCATACACTCTAGGTAGTTGTTGATCACTAGGCCAAGCGCAATATAGTCGACAATCAAATGTCTCTTTGTAAATTAATCTCAAACTCAGGGGAAAGTCATCATCTCCATCACATTCATTCTCATATGGTATGTAGTCCACCTTCCCCTTGTCTTTAAGCAAATTATGCATCCTCACACCGGTTCTTGTTCTGTTACTTGTTTTCGTCAATTCCTCATCTTCCGAGCTGGTATATTGGCACATATTTTTGTTAGATGTATCATTTGATAAATTATCATTGCCCTCTAGGTTGGAATTTGGTGATCCAGGAAACTTTAAACCAAGAAATTTATCCTGCAAGTATCCATTAAGAAAAGATTAGTTATTTAAATAATATAAAACAATGTTTAAACGAAGTATACATGTTATTTATATCAAATTGGAAAATTCCTCACCACAATTCCTATTGGATTTGAATTGATTGTAGGAGGCATACTACCGACTAGAAGCTCAACATATATATAATGCCTTTTTACAATCGCTCGTTTGAATTGTTTCTTTCCACGACATACAAAACATCCACAAACAATAATTTTCTCAAAGTATTCATCCCATGTACAATAGTCCTGACCAACCTCTTCTTCAGTGCAATCATTTGTTGTGTCTGCAGTATCCATTGTCATATCCTCTTCCACCCACTATCGTCTACGTGATTTAACAATTTTAGGTCCACGTCCACGTACATATCTTGTTCTTTTTCTAGTTGAACGCTAAGGCTCTGCATTTACTCCAATCTCCATCTAAAATAATCAACAACATGCATTAATTTATGTCAATATTGGATAATACATTATGAATTTCAATAATAATGTGAGAAAAGATGGATGTATCACAAAATTCCATCAGATCATTTTTTCCTAAGTTAAGTCAAAATTTGAGTACCTGATGTCCCGCTTCATCCGTTGTGTCCTCATTTGATATGACACGATCTGTTGTCATGGTCTTGTCTTGCCCCTATAATACACAACATAGTAAATAATGTTTAGTACACCGAATATATCATTTCAACGAATATGCTACCCAACATGAAACCTCACTTTAGTCATATATTTGGCATATTGATATCATGTTTTAGCTATCCTAATTTTCAAAATTTTCCCTTGATCATAGAATCACATTTAATCACCATTCCTATGCATTTTCAACCAATAAGTTTGACCTCAAAGGCCTCATGGAAAAAAATGACTTTATCTCCTCTATGTTGTAGCATTTGTGAATTCATAAACACCTTCCTCCTTTGGTTGAGGTTTCTTTCTCTTCTTACCTCTATTGTATCTGTAGATTCTGTTGTCTCATCTATTTGCACCCAATTTCCTCTCAGTGATTTAGTATTTCTACACCGTCCATGTCCTTTCTCCATGGCCTCCTCTGTGAATAAAAATGTCACCACAAAAGCTTTCACCGCACTACCGCCGAGAAGGAAAAAGCAACTTGCGGGACTGCAGTAAAACTGCTCTACGCCCGAGTACGATGGAAGGGCCCGCGAGGATAGCGGTGGTCACTACACTTTTCCACCGCGCCAATGGTAGAATACTTGTGGGACTGCAGGAGTCATCACAACACCACCAGGAACAAAAGGAAGACTCGCGTGCTGCCACAGAAGCTTTCACCGTACTACCGCTGAGAAGGATGAAGCACCTTGCATAAAAATTACTCTACCACACTGAGTTGATGAAGGAGCCATGGGACAATGGTGGTCACAAAAACAAGGTAGGACTTGGAATAATTTCCAACACTCTGGGTCCTGTGATACACAACAATGAAAATAATCACTATACATCAATGATAGGCACTAAATTAGGTGCACTTGACGCCACCTTATACATCCCAAACAAATTAAATTAATGGCCAAAAGCCAATGCTAAAGTTGGTGTTAACTAATGCCAACTAAAGCATGACTAATGAATCAAAATAAAAAATTTAAACTTTCTCGTGTGAAGGAAGAAATCAGACGACAAAAAAAGGAAAAACGTTGCACGAAGGAAGAGAGCAGGGCACTACCAACAACTAATGAGAAATTTGATTTAGTTTGCGACACCATAGGTAAGGTTACAATTTTTTTTTCTTGGTTGAACTCATGATTGTTTACTGGTTCATGGCCTAACCTATCCAAGAAACCTCTAAATTGTCCCATCATTATAAATTGTAAAACCTTTGAGAAAACAACAAAAAATTTTACCCTACCCATTTGAGGTTTGGCTCAAAATATTATAGCATGAAGCTAGGATGCCTCCATATTCTTTCCCTAACCTAGGAATAAATTCTAAAACCTTTGAGAAACAAACAAAAAAATTTACCGTACCCATTCAAGAGCTTTGGCTCAAAATATTATAGTGAATTGCTTAGAAAATCTAGGAATTGGGTTGGTCACTGCTGAGCAATTACTGAAAAATAAACACAAAAATCACTTGGTTTTTCCCAGTCGTGCCATAGTCACCAATGCCATGAAAAATTCATGCAAGATTGCATTATGAAAGAGTTTTCATGATAAGGTTATCAACACTAAGAAAACCCAACAAACATATTTTCCCTAGGTTATCAACACTAAGCAAACTCAGTGAACATATTTTCCCACAAAACAAAACTTTCATACTGCAAACTAGATGAAAACTTCCATACCTAACATTAGGTACTTCATTTTCTCCATGCACTGGATGAAAATAATTTTCCCTAGGTCGCCTCAAAATGTCAAGCAATAGAAGGAAGTGAGCATTGTCAGCAGACTTTGGCCATAATGAGGTAATTCATTGTCAATTTATAGATTTGTAAATGTTTCCATTGTTTCTTTGAATTTTACTTTTAGTTTTTTATTTCTAAATTTAAAAGAAGAAATATAATTTAAATATATATATATATATAGGGACATGAGACTAACAAAGATAAAGAGGAATTGTAGTTTTTAGTTTTTTATTTATAAATTTAAAAGAAGAAATATATATATATATATATATATATAATGTATCTAGTAATGCCCCCAAACATTGCAAACAAACAACAAAGTCAAGGAATCAAATGATTCCCCAACCAGTCCCGTGATCTAACAAAGATCCGTGAGGAAATCAGCGATAGTAAACCTAAGAATGTGGAATAGGAGAAAATACTCCAAGTCCACCTAATTCGAGGACACAGACTTCTTCCACCATGCCATGTTATCAATCTTGCATTGGTAGCTACAATACGAAGATAGAATATGAGGTGGTTTCAGGGGAAGTCCAAATGATGGATGGTGGGAAAATGTTTGTGAATAGGTTGAAGGAATCATGCCTTCAACGGTTCAAATACCATCTAAATTTTCCATTCTCACAGATACCCATGCAACTAAAAAAAGTAGTTATCCATGACATGGATACTAATTTTGGCATAGGTTGGTCTGTAAAGAAGATAAAGCTACAAATGTCTCAAAAATGCAAGAGATTTCGGTGCAATCAAACAAAGAAGATAAAAAAAATCCTTCCTGAGCTAAGGTAGAAAAGAAGGCCAATTGATGTAAGTGTGAAAGTATGGAAAGAGCTTGTAAAAGCATATGAGAAGTTTGATGCATGAAGGAAGTCCAGTGAGGAGAGTACGCAAGTATTTGAATTTTCTCATAAGATTATATCAAATTTATTAAACGATATTTAAATTTTATTTGTGCATAGTTAAATTGAATTAGTATATGTTTCAGGACAAGGCCTCCAAAGCTAGGCTTGAGAAACTTCGTGCCACGCATCATAGTGGCCATAAAGGTTTACAGGCCTTGATCTGTACATTTGTAAGTATATTTAATATGTTAAATGATTTTTATTTTTATTTCATTGGAAAAAGTAAATGATTGCATATTAATTAGTTTAAAATAGTCCATGCCATGTTTCGGACAGAGGAGAAATATGGCTGCCATCCAAAGCAATTTGAAAAGAATATGTTTTGCTTATGAACAAATAAGTTTTAGAGGGATCCCAAAATCCTTAACAAGAAGACAACATAACATAAAAGCATTAACAGAGCACAGACAAAAAACAAGACACTGCCCACAAAGAAGAATACACAATAACACCAGGGCAGTAAAGACAAAAAACCGACAAAAAGCCACAAGACAATCAGCCTCTAGGCCAGGTTTCGAAGGATCTCTGCCGCTTCCTACTCCAAGTTGTTCATGTTGAGAGCAGACTTCTTAATCTCCTGGATGTTGACTAACGCTTGGTCTGCCTTCCTTTTCAAGTTTGCTCTAGTCTTGTTGCTCGGCCCCCCACTATCTAGCTGCCCATCCTCATTGTCCAAGTCCAAAAACACAGCAGTTTTTACCTGATGAGCTTTTCCCAGGTTTTCCATCATGGTATTCATGGTTTGTGCAGTGAATTTTAAAATTTTGTGGTTCATAATCAGCACTTTGTGGAGCGAGCTTTTAATGTTCCTCAATTGCTCTTCCATGTCCGCCTGCTTGCCATCATGATTGCCTTTGAAGTCCTGTAATTCCTCCACTATTTTCTTGAGGCATTCAACCATATACTTCTTCTCCTCTTCCGTCCATAAATCAGTAGCCCGACCACTTCCACTGCCTCTGTTATTGTCATCAGTGACTTTCTCCAGTTTGTTGTTCATGGCTCTTTGATTTAACTTAATTTCCTTAATTTCAAAGAACACCCATCTCATAAGCCTAAAGTTATCCACCGCCCCATTACGGGCAATTGCAAGCACATCAGTGGGAAATTCCCGTTCCTCCTTAAAATAATAATCCCCTACCTTGAGGTCCATATGGAAGCAAGGTCTCTCTTCTCTATCAGTCACAGGATGGCTGGAATACTCAGACAACGATTCCGATTGCGACTCCTCTTCATTCACATCATAGGAGGGGTCCTCCGACATTTTTCTCTTGCCCTTTTTCAGAGTAGAATCCCTAGGTTTACCCTTGTCCTTGTCATCAACCCTGACCTTAGGCTAGTGAGGCAGAGCCAGCATGGCTTTGAAATGATCGTAAATAAGGACAAGCAATCCTTCATGAAGAATAGAATACCTAATGGGGTTTTGTCTATGGTTTTTCAGACTGGTATTCAGAGAAGAAGCCAAATAAAAATTAAAAGAAATCCTGACCTGGTGCCTGAAATGATTCAGCATAACGAAGTGATACCCAAAAACTCTGGTATAACGGCCGTCCAAAGTGACATACTCCATCAGCACATTCAAAACCCTCCTCCAATGCGACACAATTGTGTCCATGTCGTAGTAGCTTCTGGAGGTCCTGTGTAACTCCTCCTTCTTAGCTTCCGACTTGGGGAACTTGTTGACCGCTTCATCAGATTGCTTCCTGTCCCTATAGAATTTTATGCCCTCCATTGAGAGGCCAGTAACCTCAACAATCAGCTGTTCATGGATAACATGTCTACCAAACAGGTTTATCTCACCGTTTTTCCAATCCTTCTCAAAAACCCTAGTTACCTCCAGGTCCTAGCCATGGAGCTTTTCAATAAAAACAGTAATGCCACCATTCTCCAGCTTCTTCCATAGCTTTGGATTACTCTTCAACTGTGCACTACTTATCAGCTCCACTCTACGACTTTTGCCACCCATCGTTTCACCAACAGGAATAGAACAGTCCAGAACCTTGTAGAAACGAATTCCTAAAATGCCCAGAAAGCATGCAATAATAATCACATGCAACCAGGGGATGAGGTAATTACCCCTTGGCCAACTCAAAATAATCATTATAACGCAGTCCCGAGACTGCAAGGGAGGACACTCAGCCATCATACTATGGAATGGGAAATTGCACCTTCCCGTGAGCACGACCATACATCAACAGGGCTTTGACGTCAGCCTCCAACTCATCCTGCCCCTGCCACATCACCTTCTTCGGAGCTTTGATACCTTTGTTAGCGAAGAAGTCCGCCACCATGTTTATTTCCCGATAGGCATGCGTAATATAACTTTTATCAAAGGTATTGATAATTTCCTTAGAGAGATCTATCCAATTTTGTATTGACCATGATGGTTTCTGGGGGCCCTTTAGACATTGGATAATATTGTTTGAATCCCCTTCGATCCACACATATTTATACTTTAATTGGCTAGCCAACTTCAGGGTCTGGAAAACACCAGAGGCTTCAACCACATGGTTGGTCTGAGTGCCTAAAGGAACCGCAACAGCCGCAATGAAAACACCATTCTCATCCCTTATCATCCCTTCACTCCCGACAGGCCCAAGGTTTCCCTTGGCCGCGCCATCAAAGTTGATTTTGACCCAGCCAAGGTGAGGAAGACTCCAAAATATGCCATCTCTAGGATCCTTGATGCTTTTAGACATATTAAACATATCCACATTAATCTTCCATACACCCACAATTCTACAATCATATTACTACATACTGACCTTACCTTTACCTTTTAACTTATTGTTAAGAAGATTAAAATTTTCAACCACAGCTCTAGTGATCTTACCAAAAACCACTTCCTCCAAGAGAGCAACATCCCTGAAGATTCTGTTATTGCGTTCTTTCCAGATACCCCAGGCAAAGTGAGGAAAGATATAGTTCCAGAGCAGATTAAGGGCCCAATTCTTTGAGGGGGCCTTCCATTGGTTATAAAAATCCACAATAGTTCCAAGAAAAACCCAGCTAAGATCCCACATTTGCAGAATCCTACACCATATGGCATAAGCAAACGGACAAAGGAGAAACAGATGTGAAGAAGTCTCAGCCTCAGCACAGCACAAATAGCACCTGTTAGGAAAAGAGAACCCCCTCTTATAAAGATTATCATTAGTCAGCTGCTTATTCTGAAGAAGGATCCAAACAAACAAGTTAATTTTCGGAATAAGGTTGTTCACCCACACCTTATCCCAAGCATGGACGTCAATGCCAAAGTAACAAGAGGCCACAGCAGAGGAGACAGAGTAGGTGCCAGAGGACAATAGCTTCCAAATCAAAGTGTCCTCCCTCCCTTGAGAGTTGATCTTAATTGAACTAAGAAGACCCTGCAGAGGTTGAAGATCCGGACTGATAGAAGAGATCTCAACCCACTAATCATTCCTCCAATAATCCCTAACCAGCCGACCAAACCTGGACTTGCAGTCCTCCATATAAATACTATAGATTGGATTATTGCACAAACACTCCTTGCCAATCCACTTGTCTTCCCAAAACCGAATTTTATGCCCATCGCCCACCTTCCAAAAAGCTTCTTTGCCAACCAAGTCTCTAGCTTTAATGGTATTATTCCGTAAAAAAGAACCAGAGGGGAGGTTCTGAGAGTTGAGAAAATCTTGAAGGGAATCAGCCTCCCTAAAGTATTTGCTCCGCCAAATAGAATTCCATTCCTGAATGTCCGCAAAAGTTCTCCACACCTGCTTAGCCAGGAGTGCTTTATTAAACACTCTGATATTTCTCAGCCCAAGGCCTCCAGACTTCCTGGGTCTACACACTCTCTCCTTAAGCAATATGTTACAAAACAAAAAGTGAACGATTTTGAACTCTGGATGGAGAATGAGGTATCAATAGTTGAGTTTCAATAACTTAGTTGAATATTGTTGTGTTAATATGCCAATTTGTATCTCTTGTGTAGAGTTGTTTATTGATGCGTAAGATGAGTAAATAGAGCTCAA
>VDFB02157530.1:0-37097 GCA_007258455.2 Sequoia sempervirens | reverse complement strand
AAACCCATATCCACCACTAGGGTTGAGGAGCTTGTGGCCTGATATACCCCTCCTTTAGAACCCTCCCCTATTGTTTTTGTGGGTTTGAAGAGGAAACCCCCCATTTCCAACCAAACCCCTAAAGATCCTAAACCCAAACCTCCCACTAAAAAGAAAAAAGGAGTTATTGGATATGCTCAAACCATTGTGGTCATTGGTCTATGCAAAATAAGGAACACCCCTACTAAGAAAGGGGAAAAATGCTTGCCAAAACCAATGTCAAACCAAAATAAAATAAATTCTATCAAGAACCACCCATTAAAAATGGTGAGGATGACACTGGGTCTAAATATTTTGAGGAGGAAACTTTGGTGGTTGTGAGTATGAACACTTGTGTGGAATAGGTCTACCAGTGTCAGGAGGTTTAAGCACCTAGCTAAACATAAGCAAGTCCTAGTTGATGATATTTCTAGCAGCTCAAAACATGGAAAGGATCGTGATGACAACAAGCATTATATGGTGGAGAAAATAGAGGAGTACAAGGAGGGACCTATTCACTTCCCAAAGCTTAATTAGATGATCCTCAAGGAGTCCACTTTGGACTCCTCTAATCATCCAACTCTTGATGAAGAGACGAACAAGCCAAATGTTGCAAAGGAGGAAGATGTTATTGGCCTATAAGATTGTGTTTGAAGTGTGGAAAGGAAGCTCAACAGATTGACTTGATTCACTATAAAGATCATTCATCACTCGGTTATCACTCTATCTACAATGTTAAAGGAGGAAGTTAAAAAGAATGTTGCAAAGCCTGATCCTAATACTAGTCTAGCCATTAGGGATGTGTTTAAATTCCTCATGGAGGAATGGGAGAATATTTCTCGATGATGGTCTAGGTTTTGTTTTTTTTGGGGGGGTCTTTTATCATGTTGTATTTGTGCTATTTCTGTAAACTGTCTATATTCTGTAATTGGTTATGTTTTTCTATCTTGAACTGATGAACTCCGACCTACAGGGATTTTTGGTGTTAAGGGTACTACACCTTGTAAATTAAACTTATATTATCAAAAATAATATAAGTTCAACTAGTGATAATCTAAGACATGCTACAAAATAACATGAAATCAACAATGGATGATAGATTCTCACCATATTTAGATATAATCAATGTATGTGTAGAAAAAAACCCTCTAAGAGGTTAGATCAATGAATGTAATAATAAATCATGAAGTGAGAATAATAGTATAATTGATTAAGGTGTAGGAGGCAAAGGATAATGACAATGAAAAGACAAGATTATATAAGGAAATATCAAAATATCTAAAAGATAAGGATCAATAGATCAAGAATAAAGGGTGAGAAATACTAAGATAAGACATGGAAATCAATAGATAAAAGATATCCAACATAACCCCTGAGTGGGTAAGGAAATATGAAGTAAACACAAAGATCACACATGCCCCTCAAGTGGGGAAAATGCACAAATATGTTCAATGGATTCCAAAAGATAAAGTAGATGTGAAAAGTGAACAAGATGGTGGATATGTTGAAATAAAAATAACAAAGAAAAGTAAGATTGATATCGACTAAATGAATTAATATCGAGCATATGAAGTGGTTTCTCTTTATGTTATGTGTCACCTCAATATGTATCTTCCCTTTCTCTATTTATTCTTGAATTTTATGTTGGAATCTATTGCTTTTATGTGTAGTATATCCATGTGTATGATGAGAAATGTATTTAATATAACAAGGATCAAAAGATAAATAAATATAGTTCATTGAAAGTCTATGATATTCTTATGTTCAAACTAGTGATAGAAATAGTTAATGTGAGCATGAGATAAATTAGAAAATTAAGTATGGATGAAGAATGATGGATATAACCATTCTAAATCTCTACTATATATGTTTATAATCAGCAATACTAAATGTTTAGCACACAAATAAGTATCCATAGTGTAGTATCTAAATTTGGACATAATTTATCCAAATTCATCCTTTAAGTGTATTTTTATTGCCAATAACTTTGAATTACGCCAAATCCCTAAGGTATTTAATTAATAAATACCTTATCTCTTTTAACCCTCATTTTCATCAAAATAATTAAATAAATAAGATATTTATTTAATTCCTCACATGTCACATCCCTTTCTTAATCTTACTTATTCTTCTAATCCCATAATTAGGATGTGCACATGCCTAATCCTTGATTAGGATGTGTCACATCCTCCAACTTTTGCAAGTTGGCCTCTAATCTCTCTTAGCCACCTAACCTTCCTCTAATCTCTCATCAACTTGTCTAATCATCCCCTTTAGTCAACTCTTCCCATCCCCCAAGGAATTTTTAATTCCTTTTGTCTTCCCAAAGTCCTTTGAGAAATTTTTAATTCCACTCTCATCTTTCAAGGAATATTAAATTCCTTTTCTCTTCCCCATGTCCTTTATGACGTGTGTCCTTAGTCAACCTTATTAAAGGCTTTCTCTTTTTGGACAAGGCACTCCACTTCCCCATGTGAATTTTTAATTTACATTTAATCCCCCAATGCGCTCAAGGAAATTCTTTATTCTTTCCCTTCTCCCCATGAGGATATTTGAAGAATTTTTAATTCCTCACATGTCCTCTCACCCACATGGGACAAGGACATCCTTTATGAGGATATCTTGACCAAATCCCTATGGTACTTTGAAGTACATCCATGTCATGTACTTCCCTTACACCTCATCTCCACCTCATCTTTCTTAAGCCTCTCCCCTTGCCACATGTCAAGATGTGAAGGCTTGTGAGTTCTTAACTCACCATAGCCCTACATCTTGGCCATGTTGGGATCAATCTCAACCGTCCATTTCTCAAGGGAATTATCAAAATTCCTATAAATACCCCCTCTTTTCTCTCATTTGGGAAGAGATCATTTTGCTAGCCAAACTCTTGCAATTTTATTTCTCAATCTACACTTAGCCATTTTCATCCATTTTTGTTCAAGCATCATTTGCATCTCACATCTCACATCTTTGCCATCAAGGAGCATACATTCCATCTATAATCAAAGGGCCAACCAAATGATCGATTTGAGACAAGGTATATCTAATCTTTTACTATATTTTGCTTTGTTTTGAATGCAACTAGGCCAATCTTGAGGTGTAGGGTGTTTTTAGTTGTTATTTGCGCTCTCTTTAGTTTGTTGCTCATCTTTTAACGACTATATTCCCCTATCACACATAGAACCAACATAATCATGTAGTAATACCTCACTAAGACATAATATGATATATGGACATTGAAGCATCTGATATAATAAGTTAATTTGCATCATCATCAAGGAATAATAAACCATGTGACATGTGAGAAGTATTTGAAAATCATCATAAAGCTCAATATCATACATAAAATAATATGATCTCATCAATATGATATAATTTAATATGTGAATCAAAGGAAATTTTGATTGAACTTGTCACAAAGTGTAGAAGCATGCCAAAATCAATAAGTGAAGAATGAATGCAATCCAAGGATATAGGAACATGAGGATCCACAATATAAAACAAAGGGTTTATACAAAGATCAAGTGAGCTTAATAAATTATACGCAATGAAATGTGTTCAAACCTTAGAAAGAATAGGAAAATGACATAAACAAGTACAATTTACTATGGATCATTATATCATATGAGAATATGCTAAAAATAGAAACCCTATTTCAAACCAAGGGTGGGATGGGTGGCCACATGGATAGGAAACATATTCAATCACCAAACCTTAGAAATAAAATATATATTAATGAAGTATAAAGACAAATGATAAATCAAATTCTAAAAAAATAGAAAATTAGAATCAAACTGTAAATTTACTAACCTAGTTAAGGTTGTAAGGTAGGATTCAACACAATGAAATGGAAATAAAAGTTCCTTTTAGAGTTAATCTAGGTTAATTAATTAAATGGAGCAATTAAGAAAAAATAGCCTTGATTAAATAATTTATTGGAGTGAAATGGATTAGATCAAGTAATATTATATATAAATTATAATCAAGCTATGAATAGTAATAAATAGAGAGGGAGATTGCTTAGTTTTGAGACCAAATAATTCATGCTAGTTGATCAATATAGTGAGATTTGTGTGCCTCAAAACATAGATATGCTCAAGATAATGTATATATTAGAACTAGTGTATTCTTCTCTAATTTATGTTGAGTCTTGATTTCAATGTTCTAGATCTAGTACGCACATGTGAGCTTGCTCTATATTTGCAAAATTGGTCTTTGATGGCATTTAGATTCCACCCTATATATGTTATTAGGAAATATAAAAGTAGACACTAATACCCTATCTCACACTCAATATTTTTCTATCAAATTGATAATATTTAAAACTATCTTAACTGGTGCAGGAGAAAACGGGTGAATAAGCAATCAACACCAGGAAAAAAAAATTGTTGATTTGTTTCCCATAGTTTTGGTTTTGGTTTTTCATCTCCCATCTTCAAATTTTTTGAGTTCAGTATCCCCTTATTCGACCTTGCTTTAATGACTGTGAAAGGTGAAAGGGCGATGAAGTGTCTTGACTCTAATTTTAGTTTTAAAATTCATTTTCTTTGAGGTTCCTTTTAAGCTTTGAGAAACCAATGAAAGAGCAGATTTATTAAAAATGCCTTGAGGAAAAGTAGGGGTCGTGGCTTTGAAATAGATGTACATATTTTAAAAAAAATCAGATTAAAGAGAAGGGAAAGGGTCAAGAATAGAGGCAATGCTATATCAAAATATAGGCAGCTGCAAACTAGGGAGGAGAAGGGAAATTTAAAAGATAAAAAATAAAAAATAGATTTTGGGAAAGAAGGCAAGGGGTCGCATGGAGTATTAGGCAACAAGAATGACATGCCAGGCAGATATAATGGAAAGAAAATGAAGATGCGACGGGGTAGGAAGAGAGGGAGGGTGATTGAGTTGATGCCATACATAGCAACTACTGGAAATTACACAAACTTAAAATGAGTTTGTTTTAATTGTAGCAATAAAAAGTAAGCTCTCCCAGGCCGCACCTTTTAGTGATGGAAAAATGATGTGTGGAAAATTAAATATGAGAAGCTTGGACAAAATTTGTGTTTGGAGGAAAGGAGGACGAGATTAGAGATCTATGCTTGTAAAAGGTAGAACCACATTTGAATTGCATATAAATCTTCCCTGGAAGTGTAGGACAGATTGCGGATATGTAAGACAAAGATAAGTAGTTCAAATTGGAGAAACTTAATTATGCAAATGAGGTCTATCAGAGCAAAATCTGATTTTGAGTAGTCTAAATGGGAGGGAGAAGAATGGCATTTTAATTTGTAAATTGATTGAAAAAAAAGAAATTGTTGAAATTTTACCTTGTGTAAAGTTTAAATTGGAGCAAAACATTATGAGTTAAATTGTGGATTGAATTTCAATCTTGTAGTTAAATTTTGTGTTTGAGTTGGTTGGAAAAGGGGAGGACCCTCTTGCATCATTTTGTATTAGAGCAGTGATTTTGAGTGTGTGGATAGACCGTTGATCATGAGGTCCACACTAGGACCGATGGGTAGAGTGGAAGAAAGAAGGTGGTAGAGAAGAAGTTCATGAGGGCTGTTGTAGGTGTGTGAGGAATCCTGAGCAACAAAAGAGAGAGCTTGAAGCCATGAAAAAGAATGAGATCATGTTATAGATTGTAGATTGAGGTGAGATTGCAACAACAAGTGAGATGGGAATATTGATGAGGAAGAAGCCTGTGATATGGAAGGGCTAGATGCAGTATGAGAAGAGAAAGATTTTGGTAATGATGGTTGACATTAATGCAAGAGTGGATAGATTGGAAGCTTGGTAGCATGAAGAAATTATCAAGAATGAGAAAGGAAAGAGTGATAAGTTTGTAGTGAAGGTATGCCATGAGAAAGGAATGAAAGGAAAGGATGAGGAAAATGAAGAGTTGTGTGTAGCAACAGTTGAAAATGAAGAAGCGAGCAGTGAGAATGAAGAGAATGAAGATGCAGTGATGGAATATGAAGAGGTTGTAGCAGTAGAGAATGGAGAAGATGATGATTTATTAGCATATATTTTGGCGATATAAGAAGAGTGGCTTGAGAAGATCGCTAATGAAGATGAGAAGATGCACATTGCAGTGAAAAATGAGGAAATACAAGTTGCAGTTGCATGAACAAAGATGAGGTAAATATATTATATGATAACATTTTATTTTTAGATAAGATGGTAGAAGAAGAGATGGTTAGAGAACAAAATGATGTAAAGAAAATGGAGAATGTTGTAGATTCAAATTGGTGTAGATAGATGTTGTGAGTTTTTGCATAGAAATTGTAAAGGATATGGTAGGATTTTGGTGCAGGTGGTCGATTTGTGGTGGGATTGATCCCACGAATGAGGAGACAATAGAAGGAATAATTTGGTGAAGGAGGATGACACATGGTGGATATGAATCCATGAGAGGAGAGAACGGTGGTGAATGGAGTTGTGGAAGGAGGATGGTGCCTGTGCCGATGAAGTGCTGGAAAAAGAGAAAGAAGAAATAACCCAGTGCATATTCCATAC
Organism: Sequoia sempervirens; assembly: GCA_007258455.2. Taxonomy (NCBI): domain Eukaryota; kingdom Viridiplantae; phylum Streptophyta; class Pinopsida; order Cupressales; family Cupressaceae; genus Sequoia; species Sequoia sempervirens. The sequence continues at coordinate 30,569 of VDFB02157530.1, read as the reverse complement.
CGATGGAGTTCATTGTAGATTGCTTGCAATCTAAAAGAATGGTTCTACCATTCAACTCCACTATTGTGAGCCTATGCTCACAATCTTTCTACTTGGCGTGTCTGGTGTAGGAGCACATGGGTGAATGAGCAATCAACACCAAATAAAAAAATTGTTGATTTATTTTTCGTAGCTTTAGTTTTGGTTTTGGTTTGTCATCTCTCATGAATCTTCAACTTTGTTGAGTTCAATATCCCCTTATCCGATCTCGCTTTAGTTATTGTGAAAGGTGAAAGGGAAATGAAGAGTCTTGACTCTAATTTCAGTTTTAAAATTCATTTTCTTAAGGTGCCTTTTAAGCTTTGAGAAACCAATGAAAGAGCAGATTTATTAAAAATGCCTTGAGGAAAAGCCAGGGTCGTGGCTTTGAAATAGATAGTACATTTTTTTTAAGAAATCAGATTAAAGAGAAGGCAAATAGTCAATAATAGAGGAAATTCTATATCAAAACATAGGCAGTTGCAAACTAGGGAGGAGAAGGGAAATTTAAAAGATAAAAAATAAAATACATATTTTTGGGAAGAAGGCAAGGGGTCTCATGGAGTATTAGGCAACAAGAATGACATGCTAGGCAGATATTATGGAAAGAAAATGAAGACGTGAGGAGGCAGGAAGAGAGGGACGGTGATTGAGTTGATGCCATACATAGCAACTAGTGGAAATTACACAAACTTAAAATGAGTTTGTTTTAATTGTAGCGATAAAAAGCAAAATCTTCTATGCCACACCTTTTAGTGCTGGAAAAATGATGTGTGGAAAATTAAATATGAGAAGATTGGACAAAATTTGTGTTTGGAGGAAAGGAGAACGAGATTAGAGATCTGCGCTTGTAAAAGGTAGAACCACATTTGAATTGCGTATAAATCTTCCCTGGAAGTGTAGGAAAGACCACAAATATGTAAGACAAAAATAAGTAGTTCAAAAAAGAGAAATTTAATTATGCAAGTGAGGTCTATCAGATCATAATCTAATTTTGAGTAGTCTAAATGGGAGGGAGAAGAATGACATTTTCATTTGTAAATTTAAAAAAAGAAAAGAAATTGTTGCAATTTTATCTTGTGTAAAGTTTGAATTGGAGCAGAACATTATGAGTTAAATTGTGGATTGAATTTTAAGCTTGTAGTTGAATTTTGTGTTTGAGTTAGTTGGCAAGGGGAGGACCCTCTTGCATCATTAACAAACTTATAACACTTAAAAAATGTACACGAATTCTAGAATGATTTCTAGGTGATTCACATGCACTAGGATGAATGTGTGATTATATGTGCTATATTCTTGCTTATTTTAAATATTCAATGCAAAAAATAATCTCATTTTGATTCTTCATGTGGTAATATTTATCCCCTTGTGTGTTTTAAAATGAACACAAAATGATGTATTTCTAAGCATGAACAAAACACCAAGTTGTGAAGATTCATTAATAGTCAACTTAGGATCAAAGTGTAAAATGAGGCTATTCAAATCAAACGTTTGATTTTGGTTTTGTATTTAGTTGGTTCAAGATTGTGGTTGCAAGGAAAACTGTTTAACTGCAATGATGTAGGTCCAAAAATGAGGTTGGATTAGTGTCTAATAGGATTTAGTTATGGATTAAGAGAGGACTGTAATCAAAATCAAATAGATAAGTTAATTAAATCAGGATTGTGTACACACAAAGATAAGACTAATCAACAATAATATAACTAGGTACAAACAAAACTAAAAATTCATTTAATAATATATGTATAAACATATTCATTTTTTATCTTTTTAAAAGTTATGTATATATATATTCTATATAATACATATTTTTTGGGATTTAAAAATAAAAATAATTAAATAGTATTTTAATATATTATATCAATAAAATTGTACTTTAATGGGTTTCTTACCCTTAATTTACATGTTCAATTAGAAAAGATTTCAAATATGCATGAATCTAGAAAAAAATATTTATTAAATTTTCTAAATCATGTTTTTTTTTTATATTAGTTTGGAAACATGGTACTTCCAAATATTGGTGCTCATAGCTGGCCTCTTGAAAAATGCTGAAATTGCATTAGACTCATTGGCTATATGGTATTTTTCTTTTTCCTTTACTTCCTAGGGAAAATAGATCAATTTAGTCTTAAAACAATGCAAAAATATAGTTCAAAAGGTTCTCATAAATCAAATTTATAGGGTTAGGTTTGTTGATCCCATATTATGGAGAATTTATTTCATTCACTTTTATGTTTGTCTTTCTTTGTGTAGTATGTCAATTTTGGGTTGGGTATACATGGTATCCGTCGGTTTTAATGCTGCTGCGAGGTGAGTTACGTTTAGTTTCAAATGTATTTTTTAAGAGATTATTTATATCAATGTAAATACATGATATATATTTATATTTATTTATTTTCTTCTTGGGTGGTTGTATTTAGTGTTAGAGTAGGCAATGAACTTGGTGCTGGGAACCCAAAAGCAGCAGCGTTTTCAGTGATAGTGGTGACCTTTGTCTCCTTCTTAATATCATTGGTGATTGCCATTGCTATTATTATTCTACGAAATGTTATAAGCTATGCCTTCACAGAAGGGAAGGAAGTAGCAGATGGTGTATCAGAACTTGCTCCATTTCTTGCGATAGCTATTGTTCTCAATGGTGTACAACCAGTACTTTCAGGTTCTTATTTAATAATTTTTAATAATTTTTAAAATTTAGTTAATTAAGTTGAACATGATTTAATTTTATATGTTTTTGTAATACATAAGCTATTTAAAATATGATTTTAGGTGTTGCTGTTGGTTGTGGATGGCAAGCTCTCGTGGCTTATATAAATGTTGGTTGCTACTACATCATTGGGGTGCCTATGGGATGCGTTCTAGGCTTCAAATTTGATCTTGGAGCAAAGGTAAGAAATTACATATCAACCTAATCAAGTTAGAAATGTGTTAAATTGACGTGGCTTAATTATTAAGCATGCATGTTTGGTTTTAGATTTTCAAATTGATTGGATAATAGGTTGATTTAGAAAGTGAGACAAAATGAAATAAAATATTTTATGAGCCATTATTTTTCTTCAAATGACAGGGAATTTGGTTAGGAATGTTAGGTGGAACAATCTTACAAACTATACTTTTATTGGTGATCACTTTTAGAACAAATTGGACCAAAGAGGTAAGTTCTAAAATTCAATATGGATTGATTATTATATTATTTTATTTTATTTTAAATGTTATATAGTTGTAAAAGAAATAAAATTTCATTACCTAGATTGATTAAAATAATGTAATTAGTGATAAAAAATTAATCTAGATTTAATTCAATTTATTTAATTATTTATGAAATAGATTTAAGTGAAGTATTGATACATATTTAATAAAGAACATGCTCAATCTAAAATATATTTGATTTATATGATCACTTATGAACTTAATATATTATAGTGAAATTAGAAACCAAATGTACCAACAATTAGATGTGTAGACACCTCAAATGTGACCTTAACCTAACCACACTTGACTTTACCTATCCTAATATTTAATTAAATAAATTATCTATTTAATTAATTTAACCTTTTCCCCTATCCTAATACTTAATTAAATAAATATTTATTATTTATTTAATTAATTTATTCATTACCCTCATCCACCACCTTTAATTAAATAAATTTAATATTTATTTGATTAATTATATCATTATCCCAAAATCCTTTAACTAAATTAAATAATTAATTTAGGCTAATTAATTGTACCATTACCTTTTCCTTTATTATTTAATTTCACTTCATCATCAATCCTTGTCCACTCAATCCTAGCCCTTGAATCCATATACATGGATCAAGATCTAAAATTTTCACCATGTGACAAGTGTCCTAACCTACCTATTCACCTATCCTACCTCTTGCTCACACATGTGAAGCTACTCTAGCTCTTACACATGTCATAGCCATGCTACTTTCCTAAGCCACCCTAGCTCTTACACATGTCATAGACATGTCTCTTTCATGTTATTTCCAATGTGTACTCACACATGTGTGAGAACACCTTACTCCTACACATCCTTTCCTCTTGTGCCACTTGTCATAAGGTTAAGCCTCCATAATATCATTCAATCTTAACCCTCCATTTAGTCAATGCATCTGAGCCATTGATTTCACCCATCAAAAATCTATAAATTGAGGCATTTTCTCTCACTTTGATCAATCAACCTTCATCCAATATTATGCCAAGGTTGTTCTTTAATGGAAAACATGTCACAATGGCCCAATGGTTTCTTTCCATACCTCCCAAAATGATCAAACTATAAGGCACAGTCTACAACATCGAAGTCCTCCACGAGTCCCGCAATGTGGAAGTTCGCATGTGGGTCATCACTCCAAAAATGCCATTGTTTAATGACTAAACTTTGAATGCCTTCCAACCTTATGGTGCCTACACGTCCCAAACTTGCAAAACATCAAAGCATGATATAATGATGCCAAGTACCCTGCAATCTATTTCTGCATGAGCCTAGTCATCTCACAATGAATTTTATCACCAAATGAATAGTGCAAAATTTATGCTGTGGGTGGTTGCTTGCAGGTCTCTATGGCCCCGAAACTATTTTCTCACTGCTTCCATCCTAACAGCTTCCACCTTAGGGAAACCTGCATCCTTATCCTGCATTCACCTAAGTGATTCAGATGAACTCCAAATGTTGAACAAGGATGAATTTCAGGATCTTTTAATGATTTATGAATGAATTTGATGTTTGATTTGCAGGATTTGATCAAAACTCACCTGATTAGTAAATGAATGCACACACTTCATCTTTTGCACACAAGATTTATAGAACCTACTGCAGGTTTTTCAGACAGGCCTATTGAGAGAGATAATAGAGGAAAGAATCCTGCTCATGTTCCAATCTAGTGAAAGAAGAAAAAGATCAAATGAAGTATTAGTTTCATGGAGTGGAGTGTACCTCCAAGCTCTCTTCTACCCGAGACTCAGTGTCAGACAAAAAATTAGGGCACATAAACATTGATGAGTTTAGGAAAAGGGTGATGGTTAACCCTACCACAAAGAATGTATGAAAAATCAGGGCAAGTGGTCTCGCCAAGGCAACTGGCTTTCCTCCTATGTCAATTGCCCCGGAGCTAGTCATGACTTGTAGGGAATGTTATCATTCCAATAGGAAGATTATTGATCATGATGGGAGGGTGTTGGTAGATTTGTCAGCTGAATCTATCGGCTGAACATTCCACATTACCACATTTGATAAAATGGAAGAGGTAGAAAATGGACTTGCTGAAAACATGTGGAAACAAGACCCTCTTGGGTGTAAAAGGATAATCAACCAACACTAGTTGAAAGATAAGAGGGTCAATGCTAACAAAGTACCTCAGGAGCTATTTAGAAGTGATTTCTTCGAAGAGTACCATGATCTCGTCACTCTATTGGGCAAGGTAATGGGCCTCCCAACTACTGCTTTCTTCAAAGAATGGATGTTTTTCTTTATTGAAGAGATCATCTGAGGCACGACCAAGCTCCATTGGGCCAAGATGATCAATGACAACTTGCACAACCAACTCATGGTGGTGAAGAAGAGCTCCAAATTTTATATGACTTCATATTTGGTGTACCTCCTAGCGGAGAAGTTCCCATACAAAGGACTCTTTAGTGTAGGAACCCTAGGAACAAAGAAAGGAGAACTTAAAGTCTATGACTGCTATCCTTAGTTATAGTATAGAAATTTAAAAAGAGATATCAAAGGGTAAATTATGCCTTCATTGTGCACATAATCAAACTCTTGGGAGGATATTTTGAGAGAAGTGCATCACATAGCACAAAGGCCTTCAACCAATGGTTTAGGTATTTGTTCATATAGTTCCCAAAGTTTACATATATTAGAGCAAAAGGATTCTTAGGGAAGCCCTACTAGTTGTCATGCCATCCCAATGATCGCATGATCCTATTGGAAGTTTCTCGGTAGTTATAGACTACCCACACACTATTAAGCAAAAATTATAGAGCCGAGATTCCATATCCCCTAACCTTCAGACAAGGAATGTATTCATGTCCCATTTCACAATGCAAAGAATACTCAAAGAAAGAATTAGTGGAATACAACTTGGATCTCCACATGAATCAAGGATGGATGTATCCTTATGGGAAGCTAAAAAAATAGGTTGGAAGACAATATTCCCATCAACCTAAAGTTGAGGACTTTTGGGACAACTGTGGAGATGATAAAGAAGTGTGAATGAGGAACTATATAAGAATGACAACCTAGTTTGTGAAGTCGGTAAATCTATTCCCCATGCCTGACCAAATAGTAGAGGAAAATGACAATATTGTTGATGAGGGATACAATGTTGTGGCTAGCTTACCCTTACCTATGATAGATTGGGATAAAGAGGAGGTCACTGGCCTCAATATATTGACCTGACACATTGAAAATAGAATGATACAATGGGTAGATGCAAAAATTACCCAACTTAAGGAATAGGGTGCAAAATTGACTTATGGTGAGCTTGAGAACTAGCTTGAAAGTTAGATTGAAAATGGCATAGTCGCTGCCTCATCAGAAGAAGATCCCAAGTCCCCACTAGAAACAAGGTCAAAGAAGAGAAATGATGTGCCTAAGTGTAAACCTAAACACAAGGTGTATTCCATAAATTCCACCAAAGTAGAATCATCTAAAAGAACAAGAAGAACGGGGACATTTGTACTTGAGATGCCCACCATCTAGGAGGAGGAACACCACGAGAAAGAAGAAGAGGTCGAGTAGCCACATTCACCACTTGCCACTTCCACTCCTATTGCCCCCATCACCATCATTACTCCTCCACCTTCCACCTCTCAGGCTTTTCCCGTCTCATCTCCACCCACTATGGACATCTTGGTCCACCTCACCTTCACTTCACCGACTGCTTTGGTGATGATACTAGACTCCTCCTCTTCTAATACATCCCTACTATTGTCTTCTTTGCTCCCTCCTCCATTACCTACTTTCTCTACTCCACCACCTATAATATCCACAGTTACCATGCTTCCTCATACATTTTCACATGATTATATAACATATATGTAGAATGAGCCTAATGAACTCTCTGGGGTAATCCTTTACCCTAAGGTTCAAGCTTTAATGGCCTAAATTTTTGTTGCCCTACCTCTTCCCCTACCACCTACGAAGCCTCCAAAGATGGAAGCCATGATGCATATTTCAGAAGAGATGGAAAAGTGCCACTCAGAGCAACATGGAGAGGCTTCCAGGGATGTAGTAGACAAGCCAAATGATTTAGATCAGGATGATTAACTTGAACACCCAGAAGGTGGGTTGAACATAAACCTGGACAAGGTGGCTTCTGATGAGGAGAGGTCATAGGATTTAGAAGAGGATGCTGAGACTCTTAATGATCATTATGTTATAGAAACATCTGACCAAGAGCTAGATGAAGAGATGCCCCAACAACACAAAGATACAGGTGAAAAGGCTAGTCTTGAAGAGCACCGCTTTGAAGAAAATATATACACTGACATAGATGTGGAGATACTCGAAGAGCCTCCACTAATTGGAAAATACAAGGGCTTGGTCCAGGAAGGAGTACCTCTTGAGAAGGAGGAAGAAAAAGAGAAAGATAAAGAAGAAGAAGAAGCGCTAGAAAAGAGCCTTGAGCTTGAGTATTGTGTTGAAATTGAACATGAAGAAGAGAAGGCACCCTGGGAAGAAGGAACCACTGAGGAGAATATAACTTCTACTAATCCCAATAGAGGGAAAGCCACACAAATAGAGGGCTCAAATGAAGAAAGGAAGAATGATGAAGAGACTCCTAGTAATGAAGAAGATGACCCTCAAAAGGAAAGAGAAGAGGAAGGTGATCATGAATCACCCAAGGGACAAATTGAGGTGCCTGACTCGCTGAAACAATAATTGAAAAAGAAGGCTCCTCTAGTTGTGGACCTAAAAGCGTGACTTGATGCGATAATAGCTAGGGTATAGACAAAAACAAGAAAAGAGAAGAAGCCCAAGGTCTGCTCTCACATCATAGTGGATGCCTTTGGATCTAGAACAACAAATTTTCACCCCTATGACAAACAAAGATATGGGTGGTGGTTACAACATATCAATGATCAATCTAGGCTTGGTGACCCATGAGAAAAAGATAGCGAAATTCCAAGGGTTGGTAGTCATCGTCATGCAACAAATGAATAAATATTAGTCCACTAAGGAGGAGCTAAAAGCATAGGTAGTGGATCTCATTGCTTATATTCAACAATGGACATCTACAAAAGAGGAAGCTCTAACAGAATCATCAATGTTTCCCTCACTGCTTTCCAAAGAGGATATCAATAAGATGGAAAAAAGGAAGAACTAGACCAAGTCTATGACTACTTGGTTCAACAAAGTGGTATCCACTGGTGACAAAGGGATCGATCATGCCATCATGATGTACAACAGGTATTGGAGCCTATGAAAGGACATAGAGAGCCTAATGAGTACCTATAAGGAGTTCCTAGAAATATATAGGGTCACTTATCCTAAATTGGAGTGCATCCTGAAGCTTTCACAAAGCATATGAGAAAAAGAGCTGGAAGTGCCAAAGGAAGATCACTGGCCAATAGAAACCTAGTTGATGAACCTGGATTGTAGGAAGGAAGTTCTAGAAAAGGTCTTGCATGACCTTGAGGTTGATCATGAATGGGCCACCAAGCATCGAGTAGACAATGTTGAGTACCTAAAATTGATGACAAATTTTGAGATGCGTGCCTTGGAGCTAGATCCAGAGAAGATCAAGCCTTTGGTCCACAAGAAAATGGAGAAAGGAGCTAGTGACATGTTATCACCACAATTTATGGATTTTTCTGCAAGGGCTTTCATCTAGGTGAAGCAAATGATCGAGGATGCCTTGAATTATATGGAGAATCAGTAGGAAATCATTGAAAGAATCAAGAGGATGTCCTTCTAGATCCTCAAATCTAAGCTCTCCGAGGAAAGAAGCTTGTAGCTATGTTTGGAAATATCATTGAGTATGCAAATACTCAGAAAGTGGTTGGAACACCCATCATAGATGGTGAATACTTTTCAGAGTAGATACAAAGGATGGTAGCCACTACAAAACAAAATTGCTATAGTCCTGAGGCCACTAAATGACTTAATAGGGAAAAATACAAAAGTGTATTTTATATTGTCATCTTTTTGGGGGTAGGTGAAACCCTAATGTAAAATGAATCTGAGCCACACAGTGAAAGTAAATCTTGTCCATTCATTTTTCTTTTGGAAAACTATAAATGGGGGTCTCCTCTCATTTCAAAGAGAGAGTTGAGTTGTTGTGTAAAGGCATGTTGCAAAAAATTAATGAGAATAACATTGTTTGATGGATTTTTCTGTTTCCTTCTCATGTGTGCATGATTCATTCTTCCAATCTTAATTTTTATCTTTTTTTGTTTTAGTTTTAAGCTATTTTAGTTGTTAGTATATGATGCATTTAATGGTGAATAATGCTATGGTGTTGATATCTTCCTTGCTCATACTTTTTGCTGTCTATTGATGATAAACAAAAGTTAGTCTGAGCATTGTTCATATTTCTACACTTAAGTTCATTTATTGTTTATGCTTTAATGGTGAATGGATGGTTGAAAATATACAGACCTTAGGATATTGCACTAGTTTTATGAGATTGTAGGTTGATCTTGGTTAAGTAGAACTTAGTTTTAGGAAGGTTGTCCACTATAGCATCCTCCATTGTTACTATTCAACATTAGTTGTAGGTCTAGGAAACTCCTTACCCCTTTTCCCTTTTTACCTCTCTTTGAAAACTTAAAAGTGAAAAAAAGTTCTAGCATCACAACAAAGCCAAATTTGATGAGAAAAGAGGAGTTTTAGACTGTTGTCTTGAACTTGCAGCAACTATTCTTCATTTCCATAATTCACAAAACTCCTTTTGCAGATCCAATTCCCTACATGCTTAGTCAACCATAAATTCCCTTTGTGATTACTAGCAAATCACATCAACCAACTAAACAATTCCAAGCTTAGTCATGACCTGACACCTAAGAGACCTTGGGGTGATTTCTAAAACTTAGTTGTAGAAATTACCTTTCAAGAGAGATAGCATACTTGTATGCTATTTGTGTTGAGAAGGTGCAAAAAAACCCATCAACACATACTTTTTCACTAGACTTCTAGGAACCCTTTCTCTTTCATACATTTCATTTTGGAAAATTATAAAGAATGCAGTTAATGCATTATTTTGTGCCCTAAAGTCTCTAAGACTATGCAGGTGTTCAAAAATTTTATGACCAACTAGCTTGTTGTGATCCCATATGATGTTTTTCTTTCTTGGTAACTCCCTCAAAAAGCAAAATAGTAGACAAACTACCAATGTACCAAACTTAAAGGAGTGTTTCTTTGTCTTGATCAAGCTAAAATTTTCCAAAAGTTGTTGTCTAATAAACTCACATAGATCATAGTCCCTTCCATTCACCACCATTTTGTATGTGGTATGAGTTGTTGTGGAAGACACAAAATTCCACCGATTAGTGAAATATATATTCTATCTAATTATGATAGCAACATACTTCACAGTTGAGTTTGCTTAGTACTTAAAGTTCTCTCATCAAATGTGGCTCCATTTAGCTTCATAACTACATTGTTTTTCATAGCTTTCAACACTAGCAAGGGTCTAGTGGCACAAAGACCAGTTATAGCTTGTATCAGCTCCTTGTTGATTAACCTAGATATATTTTTCCACATAGAGTTATCATGCACCCTATGTAGTGCCATCCTAACAAATTTTGAGTCTATATCATTTGAAAAGTTAGGGAACCAATTCCAAACATCTAGCTTCTTTTGTACTAGGTTTTCATATTCAATTTTTATAGAAAAATCATCTCCTATCAATTCTCCCATCCATAAATCCCTAAGTTCTTGATGATTGAATTCTTCCATCTTACTATGAATGTATATTCTGGTGTCTTCAATAGGTGAAACATTAATAGGAATGTGAGAGAATGCACCCAAGGGATCCATTTCAAAGGCCTTTAAAGAATACCTTCAGAATTTGGGTTGGGGTCTCTTGGAAACTTCCACAATAGTAGGAGTAGCCATTTCTTTTCCTCAAATTACTTATAAAGATGCTTCAATTTGAAATTCACAAAACTCAAATAATCAGCAAATACCTTCTTCAAGCTCTGTCAAAAACTAGGGTTTGATGCCAACTTCTTTGAATCACTTTTCAACTTTCTTTAGCTTGCTTAGCTTCTTCCAATTTGTAAATGTGATTTAATTTGATTTAGTTTCTTACTTTATGAATTACAAATATTTCCCTAATTTTGAATTAAATGAACTCCAACATTGAAAAGTTGATAAAGACTTTGTAGAATACATTGTAAACTCTAAGATGCTCTACTATTCATCAAATTTGCATTTTTTTTGTCAATTTTTTTTTAAGATCTTCCAACCGACATTTTACACCATATATCCTTGTGTCACTGCTTGAAACTTCTTATTATGAGGGTTTGCTAGATTTTCAGTCACTTCTCCCCCTAAAACCATTGCTAGGTTTAGTTTTTAGAAGAGGTATCTACACCAGATGAAAATTTAGGTGCATTTGATTAATTCTTATCCTCAATATCTTCTTTTTCTTCCAAATCTTCTCCATTTCCTTTTTAACTTCAGTAGGACCAATCTTATTCACAATTTTTTTCTTTTGATCCGGTTTAGCTTTCTTCCTAATTTTTCTTTTGTAGAATTTTGAAATGTGTCTTGGTTTATTGTAGATATAACACACATGTTTTTGACCAAACTGATTATGATTTATCCTTGATCTACACTGATTCACTTAATGTCCAAAAACATAGCATATATAGCTCAATAACCTTGAAAAGATTGAGTCATTCTACCAATATTGAATCTATTCATTATTGCTTGACTTCTACACTCTATAGCTATATTCCAAAACTTATTACAAGAAAAGCATTATTTAGTAAAAAATCCAACATTCTGATTCATTCTACTTCTACATTCAGTTTCCCTATGACCAAATTTATTGCATGAAAAGCAAATGCCATTGAAATATGGGTACCTTTGAGCATTAGGTAGTCGAATAGGAATCCTTCCAGGATTGCTTCTATGATTCTTGATCTACCTTTCATTGCCTTGAGTCTTCCTTTGATTATTGATTTTTTTGGGAACTTGATTTTGCTTTGCACTTTTTCCTTCTTCAAGTCCTAGACCACCTTTATCTTTAGGTGGTTTTTGAAAAGAAATGAATTCATCAAGCTTTGTGGTGCTTAATTTGAATTTATCCTCATGAGATTTTCCTTCACTAAGTTAGATCTTAGTGTCACCACTTCTTGTTCAAGCTTTGTGCACTCATCAATTTTGCTCTAGATTTCGGCTTTATAAAATTCTTCAATTATTTTCTTTTCTTCCACTTGCAGCTTTAGTTTGGTGAATGTCTTCATTTTCCTTCTTCAACTGATCACTAACTTCTCTATGCCTATCTTTGATTTTCTTGATTTGTTCTCTTAGTTTTCTAATGCATTCATTTGCTTCTTTCAGGGATTCTTTTTCATCTTCACTTTATTCTAGATCTCTTAAAGTAGCATGAAGTTCCTTAGTTGCAGAGATCTCTTCCAAAGGAACATGGCACATTTTATTAGCCATGTGCTCAAGATTCAAGGTCTTCCTCAAGCTATTAAGCATCTTAAAATGAGTTGAGCTCTAATACCAATTGTTGAACACACATAATACTGAGAGGGGGGTGAATAAATATTCTACTAAACCAATTGATTGCTAACCATCCAATTATTATAATGTATCTTATTGCAGCAATAAACTTAAGAATATGGAAATGAACATAAGATCACACAACACATAGACACCAATATTTTTACATGGAAAACCAAAAGTGGGATAAACCATAGTGAGGATTAACTCACAATATATTATAACTGGTTACAAGATATTATGTACATGGCTCACTACTAGGACACACTATCCTTGAAAGGATCATAGTCGAAGTACAAAGATATGGATTACCAATAGAATATAGAAATATATGGCTCACTACCAAATATGCGAACTGAAGAGAATACACCTTCTAAGTGTTGAGTATAGTTCCAATTAAGCTCTGAAAGATGGAAAGTTATGTACCAGATTGTAGGTGTACAACAACTACCATATCACTTTATCGCATATCTCTCATCATCAACTCTTTTCATCTCTCTTTGCTTATCTCTAAAAAAAACATAATACATCTATGTACATCCCAAATATATATGCTCAACATAAAGATATTCCATATACACATGGTTCATACATCAATTAGGTCGGCCTAATTGGATGTAAGCATACATAATTCAAAATATCTTGTCAGACACAAAATAAAACTTCTTTGGCACTAAAAACTAAAAGAGAAAGACACAATTTAGGTCGGCCTAGACCTAAAAGATAATCCTTCATGAAACATGCACCTTAAGTTGGCCAAAAGAGAAACACAACAAAACTATAAGAAAAACTTCTAACATTTAAATCTTTCAACCTGTTTAACTAAAATCGCTTATACCCCAAACACAACTGCATCTAAGACTCTTGAAAAACATATCAAAATTGTATAAGCTGACATACACTTCAAAGAGATTCCAAACCAAGTTATTAGATTGAAGTAGCATAAACATAGTTTATTGGATAAGTAGATATTCATTTGAACATAAAACAATGTTGGCATCAATGACAACAAAGACAACAAACTGGAGGTCTCCTTCTTCATTCTTCCAACAACTTCATGCTATTATGAAATTTTAATGCTATTTTTATTCTTGAGAATTTTTATTAATCTCTTGGATACTAAATCTATAATTTTATTTTCATTTCTTTAATCATATGTTTTTGCAATCTAAAAGTTTTTATTTATTGCTCTAGATCCTAGCTTATCATTGATTTTTTGATGTGAACATGGTATTAGAGATTTTTGGTGCAAGGATAGATCTTTAGTTTCTATATTTGATAGATTTGGGGGAGGAGAACTAATTAGGTTTCTTTTAGGTTACCTATAAACCTAATATTCTCTCCTCTTGCATATTCAAACGATATGGATAATCATAAAATTTTAACAAAAAAAATTTTAAATTTTATTATTTGCACTTGTATTTTCAAAAATCTATATGATTACAAATTTTAAGTAATCTTGTAATAATTTTGAACTATTTCATATCATCTAGAAATATTTTAAAATTTGTAATGAACAACCACATCTAAAGAATGAAAAAGACAAGCACATCCACATGACATTTATCCCATAAGAGAACCCACTATGAATTAGTATGCTTCTGAACAACCTCTTCTCATCATATGTCTTTTCCTCCTTATGCAGGTAGCTCTATGTCACTTTTATATCCCAATCCATCATCTTCAAAGATCTAGCATCTCGATCAAACTTACTTTCATTATTAGGGTAAGGAAAGGGTTTTTGACCTTGTTCCTATTTATAATCCTCCTACAAACCAGATGAACTAAAAGTTTGATTTTTATTTCCTTTCTCAAACTCTATGGAAATATTTTTAGTGACTTCTTCATGTCCATGTGACTCACAATTCGATCCATTGGTCTTTCCTCCTAAAAGCATAGTCTCCATATTTTTTAGCTTGTGAATAAAAGTTACCATACCAAGACAATTTTTCATATTTCATTTTTCCCATAATCCTTTTGTATTGCAATACTTCATTATCTCCAACCTTTCTTTACCAACTTCATAGTTGATTCTCTCACACCTCTTATTACTGAAAGATGATGGTATGTTAGGATTTGAGAGCTCAAATAGAGGGTTACCCTTGACATTGTAGGATTCATTTAAAACAAAAAGAGGATTAGAATATCTGGACCACTCCACACCATGTTCACTTCTTGATGCCCCTGTTCAATCAATAATTTATAACTAAATTATCTTATGTGATATTGGGGAGGTATTTAGAGAGATAAATTCATTGTTTTGAGATAGATTTCTAATTTTTTCTACCTCTTTAGGACTAAGAATCCTCATATACTCTCTTTCTTTTCTATCAAATTCTTTATATAACAACACTCCTAAGCACCAATCCAGGATAAAAGTAATATCTTGAACTCTTTTTATTTAGGCCATATATTGGTTTGAGAAATAACACTCGTCAAATCATAAATAATCCCTTTCTTAGTGGGTGGATCACCAAAATTGACTAAAATATCTAATGATTTTATATCAACATCTTTAAAAGTAAAGGCCTCCAATTCAGGAGTATATAAAGATATTGGTAAATGACAATTTTCTTGAAGGTTCAAAATACTTATACTAGAATTAGATCTTTTAGTGTAATTAGAATGTGTTATGTATCTATGCTATCTTGGGAGAGTCATATTCTTCATTGCTTGATTAATCAGAACCATCTTCTATTCCTTCATGGCTTAAATTATACACTTGAGCTTTGTTTTCCTCACTATCTATTGCATAACTTTTGAAGTGTTCTTGACCAAAGATAGTAAGATTGGTATTTTCAATTAAAGGCAAAGAAAGATTTGGTGGATATAGAGATTGATAATTCTAAAACTTACATAGTTTACTAGTTGGAATGTGCTCTTTAATACGATTTCATTTCCATACTCCAAATAAAATTAAATCATCTTCGATACTAACAACTTCTAGTTGTGGTTTTTCAAGACCACATACCTTTTTTTTAGAATAAATTGAATTTCATGATGCAAAGTAGAAATGAAAATGTGAAACTAATTCTTCTTAATTGGTTGTTCAAGTTGAGGAATCTTTCCTAGGCCTGTATTAGAATAATCAATGAAGTCATGGATGGGTTCTCCTTCCTCCTTTTAAATTTTAGAAAAAATGACAACAAAGCACCAATATCCACCACACCTCTAAATCTACCAGGAAATATTTTCTCCAAACCACCCCAACTAATTATACATCCATGTTCTAAATTTTGAAACCATTCTATAGCAATTTTAGTAAGATTTTCGATAAAAAAATTCACAAATACATCTTCATCTTGAACTCCTAGGATGTTTTGATATTGGAAAACAGATTTTGAAGGGATCCGGAACCCTTTACAACCAAAAAACCAAACTGCTTAAAAAAGCCAAAAAAGACCAGACTACAAAAAAGACAGCCTGCAGTCAACAAAAAACCAGCTCCCAAACAAACACCATTAGGTTTTACAATTAGAGTTTCGCTTGTTGGAACGAAGAGTCATATCGAAAGAAGGCCCAGAGGGTTTAGATTTTTTTCCAGTAACAGTAGTCCAGCCTTCTTCAACTTGTGCCACCTTAGCCTGCCAAGCCAGCCCATCAATTTCCTGAGGATGAAAATCCGCAGCCCTAGAGGTAACATCAAAGTTCGCCTGAACAGGTGTGGAAATGACCGGAGAGCAACCAGAGATGGGAAACGAAGCACCATCAGTAGAGACAGAAACCGGTCTACTCGTTTGCTCAATATGATTTATCATGGTAGCTTCCCCAGCGGAGGAAGGAGAAACCCCAGCAGTCGAAACCCCAGCAACCTGTGAATCAGAAGCCCCAGCAACTTGTGAATCAGAAACCACCACCTCAGAGAAGCTCCTAGGCTGATCAGATTTCTTCTCCACCGTGTAATGTTGTAGAGAAGCGCCATTCCACCAAGTAGTTGTCTTTGTCTTCTTCTCGAATCCACATTGCGCAACAACATGTCCTGTTTTGAAGCATCTTCTACAGCGGAAAGGGACCCCCTCATAATCCAATGATTGGATCCAAGACCCCCTAGAAGATTTTAAGAGAACCTCAGCGGGCAATCCTTTTGAGACATCAATTTCAACAAGTATTTGGGCAAAGGTGGAGTGATAAAGATCATAAGATTCATTGTCCACAAGTAAGAACTCCTAGGATGTTGCATGCAACGTTTTGATACCTAAATATGCTTTTTAGGATCTTGTAAATTCTCACCAAGTTTTTTTGGGAAATTATTTCTTGATCCTTGGGGTAATATGTTGTACTGAGGTAGAGCTAAGGGTCCAAAATGACTTTTACAAGATTGAGGTATTGCAATGACCATCATACAAATTGTTGTTTATTACTAAAGGGAATTTATAGTTTTGCCAACTTCCTTTTAGGAAAAGTAATTTCCTTATTTAAGGGATACTTTTCCCACCTTGAAAATTTTATTTTCATGAATGAATTTCTTGGGGGAATGTTTGGATTAGGTAGAGGGTTTTGGTTATAGTTTGGTTGTGGCCAAGGGTGAGTATACTTTACAATTTCAATTACTAGAGCCCTCTTGACTACCCATTTGGCTGGTCGTTATGCTCATTTTTTTTCTTCCTCAAGTGAAAAAATTTCTCATATAATCTACAACATTTCTTCTTTACCTCCAAGCTAGGGTATTCAACTAAGAAATAATATCTTCCTACTCTACTTGCATCCAATAAAGATCTGGTTGAAGTATATGAAAGGTGTTTTCATGTGGTAGGACCATTTTGCTACATGACAAGGGAACCTTTATAATATCTCATCTTTTTCCCAAGTACAGTCACCAAAAACCTGTTAGTGAATGAATTAATCCTTATGGAAATATATCAATTTCCAACTCCATAGCCCATTAAAATAAGGACAATGTTACTAACAACAAGGAAATATCACAATTTCATTTTTGACTTTCCTCTGAATTTTTATCAAGGTACAACTCCCTCAAAGGTTAAGACTAACCATTTTAGAGTTTTATTTTAACTAGAAAGAAAGAAAGGTGAACTAGCATTGATTCATAACTATGAAATCAATGATGCAATAAACTAAACAAATATATTAGCCTCTTAGCACAAAGACTAGAATTATAATAGCAGATAAAATAGATTTTGAAATAAATAATCTTAATTCCAAACAAGCAAATGTAATATCATGAAGTCATCTTTCACAGAGGATAAAACTCCAAATATTGCTTCAACCGACAAACTAATTCAATATAAATATCACATTCACAATTTAGAGTTCACAAACAAAGAATAATATGAACTTTGAAATTCAATTCCAAAATGTTCCTCATTCATTTCTCATACATCACAATGACATTCAAAAAATGAAATTTGGATCCCCTAAAAGTCCCTTGATCATAAATTTATAACCCGCCTTTCTTGAATCTTGGTCATTAAAAGATAACTGCCATTGCTTAGCAGTTTCAGAAAATTTCACCAAATTTAGAGTAACTGCGCTTTAAAGAATATTTATGAATATTTTTAAATAATTCATAATTGCATTGCCCTTCTCAAGTTGATTTTGATGGGGA
Source organism: Sequoia sempervirens (assembly GCA_007258455.2). Taxonomy (NCBI): domain Eukaryota; kingdom Viridiplantae; phylum Streptophyta; class Pinopsida; order Cupressales; family Cupressaceae; genus Sequoia; species Sequoia sempervirens. The sequence goes on along the minus strand of VDFB02157530.1, from coordinate 12,297 downwards.
AATGAAACATAGTTTCATTTATGTTAGCCCTGTGGCTTGTCATACATGTAGGCAACATGCAACCTTCAAAACTTGCATTTAATGCAAATATATTTCTATGATTATGCTCATGTGAATTAACTTAGTAAAGGATGCCACTTGAAGATAAAGCTTGCTAAACTTTAGAAATTAATACAAATCTATCACATCATTGGAAATATTGATTAATTTCTGGAGCAATATTGTTGTCCTTGCGATGCTACTCATTCCCAAGAAAATATGTGGTATCAATCATTGACCATGAAATTTTGCCTCTATAAATTCAAGGAGAATTACCTTCATTTTCACCATTTTAATTTCATTTCTCAAAAATGTCAAGCACTGTGAGTGACGCATCTTCAAAGAGTGATTTTTTACAATTGAGAATGTGGAATGCAATCGATTTTGAAGGCTAGTGGAGGACTAGCTAAAAGATGTCTTTATAATTCAAATTCATATTGATGAAGGCATGATTGGGAAGATTGTTGGAGAAATTTTTCTAAACCAGGTCCATATGTACAATTTCAAGATTTTGGAGCATTTTGTGCAAGGTAATCTACACCTCTAGCAAGTGAGATTGGGGAATAAGGGTTGTAGAGCACTTGGTTAAGCTAGAGTACTTGATGAGTGTGAAAGTGGAAATAGAAAGACTAAGTGCATTTCTAAGGACCAATTTAGTCAGTGATTCCATTTGTATTGTGACGAAACTTCAACACAAGCTCATTGAAGAAGCTATAGCTCTTCTTTAGGTTGGGCTTGAGAAAAATGATATGTAGAGTCTAATGAAAACTTGTTCTCATGAGCCTAGATTAAGCATCTGCAGGAAGTATTAGAAGGTATTCACATTCTTATTTTCACCCTTTGTGTTTAAAATAATATAGTGGATTTTTTCTTTCTAAGTGTAAAAAATGATAAATGCAAGTCATATATATGAATATATAAAGAATTTTGTACTTTGATAATTTGTGTTTATCTCTTCCATGAATATATTCTTTATTTTCCTACACTTGTGATAAGCTCTAGTTTATGTTACTGTATTGTACTCAGCAAATTTATTTTTGTATTGAATACTTTATGTATAGCCTTCTTTTAGCATGGTTGTTCATTACATAACTACATTGAAAAGTACCACCTTTGAAGTGATATCAAGCTCTAGAAAGGTTTTGAATACTCTGTTAGAGTCTGTTGAAGTTGTGAGAAGCCCAACCTTATCACCTTACAATTCTCCTTTTAAAAGCCTATCAAATTCAACCTTGCTTGAAAAGGTCATTTGCATGAAAACTTTATCTTCATGCAATAATAAAGTTTTTGAAACCCTATCGAGAATTGAAAAAGGTTTTGAAACCTCTCAAATTTTTTGAAATAAAACCAAATTTTCTCCAACCTTACATTATTTCTCCTATAGGAAGGCCTTGAAGTGGTTATGAGAACCCTATCGGGCTCCGATACTACTTCCAAAACTTAATGTAAAAATTGGACTAAGGGAAATTATTAAAAATATTAAGATGGAAAGAGGTTGTATCAACCTCATTGGATCCCAACGAGGTTTAAAAAAATGGGAATAAACTTAAGAAATTTTAGACAAGTGTATATGAGTTTTGGGCATGTGACCAAAACTGAGGTAACACTATTCTTGTATAGTTTTGGTTTACTCTTCATATTCATGTTATTCACCACCTCCCCCTCTCTCTTAATCTATATAATCTCTCTCTCTCTTAGCTTCTATTTGCATCTTATAAATTCATGTTTTTATCCTTTCCTAATGTTATTTTTTTGTTGAGAATTTAAATTACTCTCTTAGAAACTAATTCTCTAGTGACATTTTAATTTTTATTATTATTTGTATTTGTAGTTTAATAGTTTCTATTCTCACACTATATCTTGAGTTATCACTTTGATATTTTAACATGTGAGTATAGATGGGTAGAATCCCTTAGATATTAATCTCTCTTTTAAGTATCATAAATAGCACCAACCAATTAAATTTTAGAACACTTTTTTTTTCTCCTATAATTACCATAATATAGGTCATTGTGAGAAATTATCTATAGAAGGATATTTTTTTCGTTGAAAAAGTGTGTAGGTTAATTATGTACGATCCAAGGAGTTAGATGTGTTGGTAGAGAGGAGTTTTAATGAGAAGGTGATAACTAATTTTTAACCTTGAAGGATATTTAAGGTGAGGATATCCTTCTCTTAAGAACCCTAGGATAATGTGTCATATGATATGAGAATGGGGAGGAATATAGTGGTAAGAAGGATGTGTCTCAAAGGATAGAAGTTGTTAATGGTTTTTAATCTACTTAAATGGTTCTATCTTATCTTAGCTTTCAATTACCAAACAAGTAAATAAATGGAGGATTTGAGCCTTATCTTTTACTTTTGCATGAAGGTAGCAAGAATCTCCAATATATATTCTAATCTAGGATTGGTTGTCAACAAAGGAAGAGTTATCAAGAAACCATCTTGCTTCAATGATTCAATGGAAAAATAATCCTTGATTTTAGGACTCTCTAAAGCTCTATGACTTCAAGCCTTTTGATGAACTCCATTTTTATGACCTATATTGTATTAGGTGACTCTATATTATTATTTCAAGTTTGTTGTTATTAATTTACAATCCTAATATTGTAAGTTTATATAATTATGTATTTGATATATATTAAAAACTTTGATACGATATTTATATAAATATTTGTAATACAAATTAAACACTTTCAAAAATTCCACTTTACATTTAATAAAACAAATCAATAACTTTTTATTTTAATTTTTTTGAAATTTTATTTTTCTTTATTAGATGGTATATAAACTATAGAATAACATTTTTTTTTTTTCATATTTTTAAATTATTTTGTACTATATTGAAGTGCCTTTTAACTTTATCTTGGCTATGCATTATTAAATTCCTAACTATTTTTTAATTTTTTTAAAGGTTTTAAACTTCTTTTGAACTTGGAATGATTGCAGGTGGAAAATGCTTCCCAACACTTGTCTATTTGGGATACTAAACCTCAAGATATAAGTTAAGAATATGGAAAAAATAGTAAGGAGATAAGTTTGTAATTTTATCTTCACTGTAAGATTAGTTAAAAACATGAAAGTATATAAGTATATTAACTATATATTTTTTATGTAGGCTTAAGGAAAAACTTTTGCATTATGAAAAGAGTTTTTATGAACCCTTTTATAAGGATGAAGATAATATGATTGAATATATTATCATCTATTTTAAAATTGATGCCCGGATGATTTTTTTATGATAGCTTTAGGTAATTTTTGGTGATCAATATTTCAAGATGATTACATATCTTAAAAATAATATTGAAATTTAAATTAGAATTAAAAAATCAAGAACGTTTTAATTTGTAATGGAAATGCAAATGGTATATTATTATTCATCAGATAGAATATATATAATTGATTTTTTTTAAAGTAAATTACAGTCAAATAAAAAAATAACATTAATAATTAAAAAAGGGAGTGGATCTTTAGTCTATGTTTTATTGATTAAGAAAAACAATATATTTAAAATTTAAGCAGTTGAGATTGATAATGTTATTGAGATGAAGGTAAAAAAGTAAAAATTGTGGTTCAATGTTTCAGATGCAGCTGTACAGATTTCAAATGTGTTTCAAGACAATCGAATGCAGTGTTTGGAGCAACAAATGAGTTTTAGCAGAGCAAATGCATTGTGAATTTTGGAAAATGCGGTGCGACAGAGCAATTACGGTTTAACAGATGTGTTGCAGAATGTCAAAAATCAAATTTCTAATATTTGTGGTCAAAAACCCGAATTGTTTAAAATTTGACTATTTGTTTCGATATGTTTGAGTGTTGTTTGGTTCGTTTTAGTATCAAACAAACACTTAGAAAGCACGATATTTTGAAAAGTAATAAAACAAATAATAGAACAAGTACAAACATATGGTTAAGCCAGGACAATATCTACTAGACTCCACATGGGTTTCCCTAACTGCATATCAGTAGTGTGTGAATCCAGAAGCTTGGCTGCATGAGCTCCCCCTTACAGTGCACTCTCTTCTCAGGCCAACCAAGCTTCCAACCCCCATAAAACTCCCATGGAAAATTGATCACCTCTACTAAAGACTGCGAAGATGTGGAAGGCTTTACACCGATTGGTGTTGTACTAGCAAATAGAAGGTTTTTGGTTTACTACACAATGGTTTTAGTTCAAGACCCCCATTCGAGTGGCCATACATGGGGCCCAAGATTAATCTCCGTTTAGGAGGAAATATAGCCTAAAGAGGTTACACTCAACAGGGTTTTGGGGAGTACTACTTGGTCCATATGACACATTTGCACTCGTAATCTTAGGTTTTCCCTTAAGATTCACATTTATATACCGGTCAGGGGTAGCTTGGTTTTAGCTCCATTGCCGGTTTGAGTCATGTTGGGGTGATGAAATCCCTAGGCAGGCCCAATTTCTAGAGGAGATAATCGTTTCTCTTACACCCATCATAGCATGACTGTGCAAGGGGAGAGGATACTTTAGTTATTGCATCAAGTCTACATAGGGACAAAGTAGGTCTAGCTTTCTTATCACCTAGTTTGCACAAGGTGAGAGCATATTCGCCTACCACTTTCAAACACAATCAGACAAAATGGAAGACATGTTCATTTTAAATGCACCAAAAAGAAATGTGTTTTAATCTAAAAAAAAAAACAAGCACAATGTTTTTGGAACGAATCTTGGACACTCGAACCTGCAAAAGAACAAGTTAGGAGTTTTATGAACTAGTCTTGGAACTATGAAATGTAATTGCCACATGCTGAAAATAAAGATTAGTAACCCCAAAAACACCTATGCTAGTTAGAATGCCGAAAAGAAAAATCAAAATGCAAAAGGAAATATGGAAAATCCGAATGAAAAAATGAAAAGAAATCTTACCAAGAAAATGCATCACAATAGAGCAAATGCGTCGCTCTGTGTATCAAATGCAGCTCTATTTTGCCTTCTAGTTTTTGAAGATAGATGAGGCCCAAATATCAGATGCGTCATTTAAAATTGGCGAGTGTGCCTTTGTATGTCAAATGCGGCTTTTTGGACTGCGTATGCAGCGTATCAGAGCGTTTGCGTCATTTGATCCATCGAATGTGTCATGACACATTAGATGTGGCTCGATAAAACACGAATGCGGAATTCCCTACTTATGTACCTGCAACACAACAAAAAACCAAAAACCATACGAAAACTAGAAAAAAAAAAGTGTGTTGGGTTCACCAATGTATCAATGGTTATTTTTTAGGTAAGGTTAGATGATTAAATTAATAAAAAAAACCCAAAGAAACTATGCAATACATTGAATGCGGCTTATGCACATGCATATGTGTCGCAACGCATTCTTTGTTGTCCCTCAAACCCTAAATGTTGCACGAAAAATGATGAAATCACAAAGTGGGATAGGGGTACATACCGCCGACTCTGAACCCTCTAGCCGCTTGAAGGTCCATACGATCTCCCCACGATGCTTTGTGACTAGAATCACCATCCTCGCCGAAGTCCTCCTTGCTCTAAGCTCTCAAAATTGCTAAGTTGAATAGTGAAAATGAAATGACTTTTACCCCTCTGTCAACTGATTTATAGGGTCAAAATGACATTTGCCAACTCTTTTCTTACTAGAGGCCCTTTTGACCAGCTTTGACCACCCTTTTGGCCGCCCTAAACATGTCAGAATTTGAAACCGTCTGTGCCATTGCTTTTCTTATCACAAAATTGACTTATCGGGACACTTTCCAAAATTTTCTCACCTGGCCAAAATTTGAAAAATGTCCTAAGGGGGCATCAATACTCTGTACCTTCGCTGGGGCATGTTTCTGACTTATTTTCTTTGTCACAACGCGACATACTGCATTACGACAAAGAGGGGAAAAATGTAAACACAAAAATGACCTAGGCCTGCAAGCCCTATTTTACCACTTTCATCCTAGCATAATTATGACATTTAATTATGTCCTTGGTCCACTTTCCACTATTAATTAAATAATTCATTATTATTTAATTAATTCATGTCTCTTGTATTCTTCATGATTATTAAATAAATAAATTATGTTTATTTATTCAATACGTCACTAACAATCTATTATCTTCTTACAATTAAATAAAAAATTACCTTTATTCATTTATGTCTTCTTGATTATTAAATAAATGAATTTTATTTATTTATTTAATATGCCACTAATTCTCATAGTTAAATGAATTTATTAATTTATTTAATTATCTGTCATAATCCTTTAAATTAAATAATTATGTTTAATTATTTAATTGCCTAATTTAACATTTCTCTCATTTTAAATAAATAAATTATTTAAAATGATCTCACATTATTAATTATCAATTCATTTTAGTAAATAATCTAAAAATCAATTATTTACTATCACACAAAATCCATATTTTGAATTAATTTAATTCAAAATGGTAATCTTCTTCCAAAAATCAAGTAATTGAGCAAATTCTTGATTTTCCAATTCTGCTTTTCAGTTCAACCTTTATCCTCTTCATTTTTCAAAATTTACAAATCAAGTAGTCTTTATCTTCTTGATTTTCAAAAATCTTTATCTTTTTGGCTAATTATCACATTTATTCTTGACCACCGATTTGATTTTTTCAAATGACATTTTGACCACTCATTTAATAATTTTTCCCTAACCCCGATTAGGGATTGTCACATGAAATCTCGTCCACTGATTGAAGGAATTCATGTGTGTCAGATGTGCGAATAATTTCCTAATCATTTGAACGAAGAAGCAGAGTGTGAAGAAGAGTGAGCATAGTGTGAAGAAGTGTTCATGTGCTTAACCAAAACTGTAATCAGGCATTAGTAGATGCTATTTTCTCAGTTCAAAATCTTGTGGATGTAATCCAAATGTGTTTGTAAGATAATGTGTCTTCTTTTGGGTAGTAAGACTTTTTGTATTTGAGCAGTGAGCTCTAGGCAATGTTCCTGAATGCAAGTGCATTCCCCATTTATTCTTCTTTATACTTTTAACGGGGTATAATCTTGTGGACTAACATACACCATGGTTTTTCCCCTAACAGAGTTTCCACATAAAAAATCTTGGTGTTATGTGTATTTATGATGTGTTCATGGTTTATTATTTCATGGTTATTTATTAGATATGAGAATAAGGTTAATAAGGTTGATAAGTTTAAATTTTAGAGACAACTAATTCACCCCCCCTCTCAGTTGTCTCAATGTTGCCAACAATAATATTAGAGCAGGTTCCTTGGAAGAAGTTTGATAGCTTGAGGTGATTCAAGATGGTGACATAGAAGAAGGATAGTCCAAGATTAGATGGAACAAATTATTCCATGAGGAAACCGAGATGGGTTTCATACGAGATGCATTGGTGGGCAACTTCTGGGAATATTACAAGGAATAGGTATGTTATCCCACATAATGGTCCTTCTACTACTATTGAGATTAAGGATGTCGAGTACAATATCAGGGCTAAGGAAGCATTGTTAAGTGCTCTAATTGATTCCGATATGAAAAATGCTATGGATCTGAAGACTGCTTATGAGATTTGGAAAAAGTTGGAAACTATGTATGAAGGTGATGTGCATGTGAATGTTGCTAAGTTGCAAATCCTGAAAGGGAAATATGAAATGTTGAGAATGGGTGATGATGATAACATTACATCTTTCATGTAGAGAGTGAATAAACTTGTGTGTAGTATCAGATGTGTTGGTGGAACATTGGATGAATTAGAAATTGTTGCCAAAGTGCTCAAATCCTTGCCTACTGTAGATAAAGCCAAAGCTACTGCTATTGAGGAGATCCAAAATTGTGACAAATGTAACCAAAGAATATGTTGATTGGTAAAACCTATAAATTTTGAGTTAGTGAATTTGGTGATGCTCTTCCTAAGATAAATTTGCGACAATGCTACTACCTTGAGGAAAAGACAAGCTGAGATATAATCACAGGAGAAAGTTCTTCTAGAAAGGTATTCAAGTATGGCGAGGGAAATGAGAAAAGATTGAAGAAGAAGGTAAGAAATTTGGATGAGCTTGAAGCACTTATTGTCAAAAGGGAAATACAAAGGAGAGGTAAGTATAAAGAAATTACCTATTTAAAATGTTTTCTTGCAATAAGATAGATCATTTGCATCAAAGGTGTCTGAAAAGACTTCGTAATCCAAGACCTAATAAGCCAAGAATCTAAAGAAAGTGTTATTATGTAGTTGATGAAGGTGTGATAGATCATGAGCCTGATAAAGGGAATTTAAGTGAGGACAAATGGGTATTTATTACTATCAAGGGAAAAATGATCCGCAGATTTTCGTTAACAAATGTAGCGGCGAGTTAGGTAATTGGCGGTGGATGCATCATGTGGTGATAAATAAAGTATAATGGTGGTGTTGTAAGATTTGGTGATGACAAAGTTGGTGTAATCTGTGGTAGAGGATCCATTTCTCTTAATGGTAAGAATAATAATGATGATGTTCTATATGTGGAAGGTTTGAAGCACAATCTCTTAAGTGTTGGATAAATGGTTGACAAGGGATACAATCTTCAATTGAAGAATGGAAAGTGTAGAATATTGGGGAATTTTGGAAATGTGATTACTTCAGGTACAAAAACAAAATGTAACATCTTTCACCTGAATGCTACTGGTAAAATTTGTTTGATTGCTCAAGTTGATGAAAGTTGGTTGTGGCATAGGAGAATGTGTCATGTAAACTTTGACAATATTATCAAGATAAGTTCTACTTAGGCAGTGAGAGATCTTCCTAAGTTGGTAAAGCCTACTAATACTATATGCAACTAATGTTAGTTAGGGAAGCAAACTAGAATTTCATTTATGAGCAAACGACATTGTTCAAATAAAGTATTGGAGCTTGTTCATATTGATTTGTGTAGTCCTTCTAGAGTCAGAAATTTACAAGGAGATAGGTACTTCATGTTACTTATTGATGATTACTCTAGATTGATGTGGGTTACTTTATTAAGGGAAAAACATGAAGCTCTAGAGAAATTCAAGATTTTTAAGGCTATGGTTGAGATAGAGTTAGGTTCGAAGATTAAATGTTTGAGATCAGATAGAGGTGGTGAACTCACTTCCCATGAGTTTAATTCTTTTTGTGAAGAGCATGGGATAAAGAGACAATTATCTGCTCCACAGACCCCTTAGCAAAATGGAGTTGTGGAAAGGAAGAACAAGACAATTCAAGATGTTGCTAGGACTATGATGCTAGAAGGAAATGTTTTGCATATCTATTGGAGAGAAGTTGAGTACTACTATTTACACCCTCAATCGGGTACAAGTCAAAGGTGATACTAGTAAGACCCCTTTTGAGCTATGGTCTCATCATAATCTTACTGTTGGATATTTCAAAATATTTGGGAGCAAATGCTATATCAAAAGAGATGAAGATATAGGAAATTTTGATGCTAGAAGTGATGAAGGAATCTTTCTTGGTTATTCTACTAAGAGTAAGGCCTACCGATGCTACAACAAGAGATTGAGGAAAGTAGTTGAAAGTGCTAATGTCAAGGTTGATGAAGACATAGATAGACCATCTAGAACCTATGAATATGATTTAGATGATCAGAATAATAGTTCAGTCATAGGAAAGAAAGTTCAGACTCAAAATCAAGCTCAGATCATTTCAATGAATCAAGAAAATCAAGAGGAAGGAACTAGTGAAAGTGCAAAAGAGAGATCACAAGAGCCATAAGTTCAAGAACATCATAAGAATCCAAGGTATGAAAGACTAAATCATTTAGAATATTATCTATTATAGGTGATAAGAACAAAGGTGTTCAAACTAGGAGAAAATTGCAGAAGAATACTGTTTGATTTCAAAGACTGAGCCTAATAGTGTCAATGAAGCATGTAAAGATGAACATTGGGTGGAAGTAATGAAAGAAGAACTACAAAAAATTGAGAAGAATAATACATGGATTCTTGTTCCTTGACCTAAAGACAAAAATGTAATTGGTACTAAATGGGTCTTTAGAAATAAGTTGAATGGGCAAGGTGAAGTTGTTAGAAACAAAGCAAGACTTATGTGCAAAGGATATTCTCAGATGAAGGAATTGAATTTGAAGAAACTTTTGCTCTTGTTGCTAGGATTGAAGTTGTGAGACTATTTCTTGCTTATGCTGCTTACAAAAACTGCAAGGTATATCAGATGGATGTCAAATCATCATTTCTAAATGGCGAATTGGAAGAAGAAGTGTATGTTGAGCAACCTGATGGATTTCAATTGATTAATCAGGGAGATATGGTTTTCCAGTTGAAGAAAGCATTGTACAGAATTAAGCAAGCCCCAATAGTATGGTATGCTTGACTGGACAAGTATTTGTTGAATCTTGGATTTAATAAAGGTACTGCTGATAGTAATCTGTATTTCTGAAAGATTGATGATGATAAAGATTTGATTGTTTAAGTCTTTGTTGATGATATCATTTTTGGAGGAGATGATAGTTTGTGCATGAAGTTTTCTAATGAGATGCATAATGAGTTTGAGATGTCTATGATTGGTGGGATGAAATTCTTTTTGGGATTGCAAATTACTTAGCTAGATAAAGGGATCTTTATATCTCAGTCCAAGTATGTGAAAGAATTGCTAAAGAAGTTTGGTATGGGAATATTCAAAACCCGATTTAGGTACACCTAGGGTGACCAAATGCAAGTTGACCTAAGATGATTCTTTGAAAGCAAATCAAGCTAAGGCCCGTCGATGATTGGTGGATTGCTCTATTTGACTCAAATAGACGGATATCATGAATGTTGTATGTGCATTGTTGCAGATTTCAAAGGCTGATCCTAAGGGAATCTCATACATTTGTTGTGAGAGAAGGATTTTCATACTTGAGCGGGAAAGTTGATTTTTGGTTGTGGTATTACATCCTAAAGAGATGGTGATCTTACTTTGAGTGCCTTTACTGATGCTGATTGGGTAGGAGATGTGAATGATAGGAAGATTACTAGTGGTGGAGCATTTTTCTTGGGCAAGAAGCTGATTTCATGGTTAAGTAAAAAGCAAAATGCTATTTCTTTAATACTATAGGGCATAATACATTGTTCTTTGCTAATAATTGTACTCAAGTATTATGGATGGGCAGGATGTTGAAAGATATTAGAGTTGTGTATGATGAACCTATTGCTTTTATATTCTGTGATAACTCAAGTGCTATTAACATTTATAAGAATTTGGTGCTACATTCAAAGACCAAGCACATATCTATCAAATTTCACTTTTTGAGAGAGAAGGTAAGTGAAAAGGAAGTCAGATTGAATTATGTGCCTACTAAGAAGCAGATTGCAGATATCTTTTACCAAACCATTTGCCTAGGATACTTTTGAGTATCTTAGGGGAACCTAAGGGTGATTACCCCTCCTAATCAGAACTAAGATGCATTGAATTGCATCAATTTGTGCATTTCATAGTCATATCTTGATCTAGATTGATGTTGTGGTGGCTGCTACTTAGGGGGAGTTGTCAAATGTTCAAATATGTGGTTCAGGGCTTGTGTGGAGAAAAGAGATCTTTGTCATTGATGTCAAAGGGGAGAAGTCATGTAGAAAAAATGTAGGGTATGCGGGAGAAGAGTCATGGGGAGAAAGTGGTGTGAAAGGGGTTTGAGGGAGAGAGTTAGAACCTAAGGGGGAGTAAGTGCTAAAGATAGTTGCGTTGACGATGTTTTTCACATCATGTGTTTCTATCAATGCCAAAGGGTGAGATTGGTGGATGTTGCTTATATGTGGTTTTCATTGATGTCAGGACTATTGGCATTAATGTCTTCAAGGTTGTATATGTCAAGGATATTGAGAAAATTGTAATGAAATAAGTTGCAGGTTGTCTATGGTGAAGTGAAGTTTAGCCTGTTGGTTAGCTTAGTATGTTGATGATCAGAGGTTGTGGATTAAAGGTTTTTTTTTCAAGTATATCTAGTTTATCCACATTAAGTTTCAGAGATCCGCATGAAGATTTGATTGAGTTATGAGCAGTTGTGTTTTGACAGTCATTTTGTTGCTTCAGTTGGTGTTCCTGAATAAAGATGATGTGATTTTAGTAAGTTTAGTTGTTGTGGATGCTTCTCTAGTAACTCATGATGTTTGTGGATGTTTATAGATCATGATCTATCTATGTTGCACATCCACATTGATCGTTGTGCTTGTGATTATATATTTTCTCTTGCGTGTTCATGTTTTTCATGTTCTTGGCAGACAGGGTGTTGTAACGAGTTGTGGATCTTTGAGGAATAATTTTTTAAGGTGTTTCATGTTTGAGGTTTTTTGGGTC